>JAVJAQ010002927.1:0-30118 GCA_032362365.1 Zygogramma bicolorata
ACATATTAACAAAAATTAGTTTTATTACGCCCAAGTGTCTAAAATATGGTATAAACTATGAACCCTATTAAAAATAACTGCTTAAAATGTCAAATAAAGAAAGAAATTTATTCGACAAAGGTCAGGTGACGCTGACCTCACATGGTACGACCACCGTATAAGAGATATATGGACAAACGGCCATCCAAGCGACATCTAGGTGTGAGTAGTAAACACTCCATTCTTCACGAAACTCAAGAAATAGAGGATTCTATCGACGATATTTGTCAACTTATCCGTCGAGCTGAAAGAGAGCAATAAGAGTACCATCTCGAAAGTACTCAGGGCGCGACAATTTCACCCTATGGGATGCGTGGCCTGGAAGCTTAAGAGAAAAGTTAGTCAGTCAGTCGAGTGCCAACTCAGTAGTAGTTAGGTTGACTTTCCTACTTAGTCCAGGGGAAGTCTGTAGTGGATTGAAATACGATTTATTTCAAGTCACTGTTGCGCGGTGTGATTTCGGAAGTTAAATCTATTCGGTTGAATTATTTGGAAGATTTGTTTTGTAGTTTCAGAAATTGAGAAAAGATTTAAACCAGTTTGGTCAAAATTAGTCGTGTTTTTTTTTGACATAATTCTTGCGAGAGAACATTTCGAGTTCCGAGTTGTTTCTGAATTTGGAAGTGGCTGTCCTTATCCTCGGTTCTACAGGAGAGTTCCAGCTTTGATAACTGGGTGAGCGTTTTTGTAAGATTCACCTCTTATACATGTTTCATGTACGAAATTTATAAGTGGCACATAAGATATTTTTGAAGTCATTAATAATCTACAAATCGGGTTCCCTTTTTCCACTTTTTGTTAATACTAGTGTTATATTTCATACAGGAAGTAATGATTGAGTGGGCCTCTTAATCTTCCTCAAATTTGATATATGTAAATTTTTCTAAGATTGCCTCAAGTAAATGAGGTAGCTGAATATTTTTTTTTTTAGAATTTGACAAGGAATAATAATCCATAAGTTCAAATAAATTCAGGGGAGGTTTTATGAATTGTTTCCTTCAGTAATTCAGGAGCTGAAGATTTTGTATTATAATTTAATGATTTACATTATTTTTGATATCACCTTGTAATCACAAAGCCCCCAGTTTTGTTTATTTTTCATTGCTAATTTTGTTTGTTCATTTATATTTATTCCTGATAAAAATCTTGCTTAACTTAATTCATTAATGGAATTGGTTTGTAAAAGCTCTGCTAATATCATTTCATTCCCTCAGACATTTAAAAGACCATGCATTCAAGCCGTGGCCGAGTCCAGTCTCTGAGGACATAGTTGGTGACAACTAAGCCGACCGCTCTCTGTGCAGGTAGAATAATAGAATTACCAGCAGCTGCCCACGCTAACCATTACTTATTCTATATCCGTGTGATCAAAACGGATTCCAACTCAACATTTGATCTGGTGGCAGTACTTATCACGCTACCACAATTAATTAATAAGTAATCCTTTCGGCTGAACGATCCCATATACAGGGTAGGTTCATCTTCTAGTGGGGATATAATTATTATTATATAGGACTAGATGTTGAAGGGATCGCTTTCAAAGTAGGTTATTATATCGGCATCTTGCTGGTCATAATCTACGAAACGAGGAGCGTATCTTTGAAAGTTGTTTTTCAAAGAGGCTGTATACACCACTCCCTCTGACAAATTTTCAGACCATAATTCTTTCATTACTTCTTGATTACCACTCATACACAATACCAAAATGTGGCAATCAATTTAAAAACAGAAGTGGATTTTTTTGTCAATGTCGTAGATCAGTCATGTTTTGAAGATTATTTTAATGCCTAAACTTTAATTTCCTCCATAAACTATTATCGTCAACTCCCAAAGCTGCATTGGCTTTCTTTCAATATTTCAGTCAAACTGTCAGACAGAACTCTGCACCTATTTTTCAGAGTAGGAAACTGCATTGTCAAGTAAACGGAAATATCGACATTATACTGTAGATGTCGTAATGAAATCGCTTCAAATCCTCTTTTCACAGGCATTGACTAACTATCTCTGAAAAATGGTATCGCTTATCTTGAAATCCCAATTGCTAGTGATTAATAGTAGTTTCATCTACACACAGACCGCACCTCTTCAACAAGATGCTCCATCACAGGAAGGGTCAGTTGTGCTTAAGATGCCTTAAAACCCTGGTGTGTTAACTTATACCTGTGGAAGTTAGGGATAGAAGTGGCGAAATCTGGATTGCTTGATTTTTGGTGGATGATTGAGCTTTCGGAGGTGTCCGTACAATACGTAAAGATGTCGCCCACACGCTCTTGTCAATCTTGTCTGAAGCTAGATTTGCACTAAGTGAAAATGTGCAGTCGGGTTTTTCCTTTTTTATTTGATTGGCTGCTGAGAAGGATAATGACTGTTCAATCAAATACCAGTAGAAAACCAGTGAAAACGTTTCGATGTTTAAAAGCAACGAAATCCTTAAACAAACACGATAAAAACATCGTACACATCAAAACTTCAAATTGGCATGCCAATGTGACAATTAATTTGACACTTGATATCAAATTTTAAAATAGGAACATAAAGCCCCCTACTAGGGGAAACCTCCAAATGCGTTGATTGTTTTTTTCGCCACAAAATTCTAATCAGTGGAATCACCATGGTTTCTAGGCATCTTAGTTGTGCTAGTGGAGAAACATAAGTTTCAATCCTCCTGATTTTACGGATTTGTCCTTCATTACTCTCGCCTCTGTATTTTTATAAAATGTGTTGATTTGAACAGTTTTTTCACATTTTGTCAAATTACTTTTATGCAATGTTGTATTTTCGTGACGTTGAATATGAGAAAACCCACCATGTATTCACGTACTGTAGTATGGTTCCTTTTTGTCCTTCGACTCTCTTAACCAAGCCCCAAATTTTGTCTTTCAATCTTCTTTGAAATTTTGTTTATAACCCTTTTATGGCCCCTTTTTATATTCTTCGAAACTGGTTGTTCCTCTTCAATTTCACTCTCATCAGGGCCTGATTTGTCATTATACGACTGCGGATGTGTTTTCAGTCCTGATCCTGAAGGAATCGCAATATTTGCAATATCTGAAACCTCATTAGATTCGGCCAAATCGACACACAACGATTGTGTTTCTTTAAGTCTAGGGGTTTTGGTGACAAACCTACGATAAATGCATGATAAACTCATATAGCTAATGGGCAAATCAAAGTCTTACTCATCCATAATCAAAAAAACTTACACAACAGAAAAATTAAAATGTATTTATTCGATATCCAAAATGCGGTTTGCGGTTGTAATAAAACACAGTGTAGATGGGATGGAAATAATATCGACGTAACGTCGTGTGCCGTGCGGAAGCGAAGCGGGAATCCGGAGTCCCCCACTCCCCCAATAATCCAGTCCAGACCGATCGGATAGCGTTTTTGCGTTCTTCACTTGTCTTGCCAGAATGTCAGATTGGTCGGATCATTAGTACTCCAGTCTATGACGGTAAAAAAGTGTGAACTGTGTATTTATTACATACACCACCGATTCGTATGAAAATTTGGATATAGGTTCTACTTACCCTCTTTTTCAAAATCTACCCTGTGCCGAGGGTTGCTTTTTTGGAGGGGGGGTAAAAACCACCTCTATTCGAAAAAAATATAAAAAATTTAGATTGGAGCATGTAATAAACTGAAATCATATTTATATCAGTAAAATGAATCATTTGATAATTTTTAATATAATTTATGGTTCAGTAATCAGTGTCAGCCCTTAACACCCCCCCCCCTTATGACAGAATATCATCAGAAAATAATAATTAATATGTTATTTGGCAGTTATTCAAATTATTCAGTACCTATCTATTTGCATTCAATTTGGGATTTAGCTTCTATCTACCATCTACTTCAAAGTTGAGGTTGTGCCTGGGGTTGATTTTTATTCATCAGAGGTGAAAACTACCCCCATTCAAAAAAAATTACAAAATACTAATTTTGAGCGTGCAGTCATCTGTAAATACGTTGAATTAATCTTGATAGACAACTTCTGATCTATTAAACAGTTTCGACCCCTGAAAACCACCCCTATGATAGTTGTCTTAAAAAAATTATATCGAAATTGTTATTGAGTAACCGGGAAACCCAACTGTATGAAAATTCAGATTGAGACTTTACTTTGAAGTTACCTCTGTACTCGGGGTTGCTTCTGTTTTTTCAAGGGTGAAAGCTACCCCATTGTCTCATCTAATTTTCTGGGCACTCCATTTAACTATATATATATAATAAATAATTTCTACAAAAATTGTTTTTGGTTTTTTCCCATAACTCGCTTGAAGTATTTTGTAGCTTTTTTCGAGAGCTATAAGCTCATTTACATGATTTTTTGTTTCAGATTATATTTTTGAAAAGGTTCATGCTGAAAGGGCTCAAAAAAGGTACTTTGCGCGAACCCTCACAATATTTAACTGGCCATATCTTACTCTATTTTCATCCTGCAGAAAAAAATGAAACACCAAAATTTTCAGAGAAGAATAACCTTCAATTTCGTATTCTGGAAAATTTTGCAAGTGATCAATACTTTTCGAGTTATTTCGAAGAAATGGTGATTTTTCGCTGAATTACGTACATGATTTTTTTTCTTCAATCTCAATTTTTTCCAAAACAACGTACTTATTGAATTGATGAAAAACTCAGAACTCATTATAAGAACGTGAATGAAGTGAATCATGGAGTAACAACGATTTTTTTCAAAGGGGGGGGGGGAAGAGAGGACGAGCTTTCTGATTGGTCTAAATTTAAATTTAGACCAATCAGAAACATATCGGATCGTCGTACGATCGGATTTCGGATCTGTCTGAATCCAGCCATAGTGGTAATAACTCACAAAACGGCAGCACTGGGTTTCATGAAAACCCGTAATAGTATATTCATTATATTTAAGATGTCTATATACTGGTGTTTCTAATGTTGCGATATTGTTTCAGACAAACCTGTGGACAAGGCGTGGTAGTTCATCAGTGGTCATGAGGGTTAGGTTAGGTTAGGTCAGAAGTGAGTGGGTTTGTTCGGCCCTCCACTGCAACCAACAAGGGTTTATTGTGGCTCACACCTATTCAAACTCGACCAAATAAACCCAGCTTCTTAACGAAGCCGATTAGTTTGTGTGGTGAGTGATCTTTCAGGTCAGATGGTAAGAGTGAAACCTTGCCAAACTCTGAAAACCTGATTCGGTCCGCAGCGGGGCAGGCACAAATTATGTGCTCTGCTGTTTCATCATTTTCCAGACAGAGACGACACAGGCTGTCTTCTGACAGTCCGATTCTCTGCATATGATGATTCAAATGACAGTGACCTGTGAGAAGGCCAGTTAGACATCGTAGTTCGTCCCTACTGTAGTCCAACAACTGTTTGGTTTCCGACTTCGAAGGGTGAATAAACGCCTTGGAATGAGCCAATCCTGGAAGATTTTGCCAGAAGTCCATAAATCTTCTCGCCATCCAGGTATTTAATGTTTGTTTGGCAAAGCCTAAGGCGATGCCAATGACAGGTTCTGGTCCGATGAAGCTGCTTGCAGCATCCTCCTTTGCAAGGGAGTCAGCAGCCTCATTGCCTTCCAGGCCAGTATGGCCCGGAATCCAGACCAGAGACAATTTGTTAAATCTTCCTATTGAGGAGAGTCGTTTTTGGCAATTTGTTGGTCATGAGGGAGCACTGGTAATCGAAAATTTCTATCAATTTTCGTGATCACTCGATCCATGGAACACGCTGTTGCCAATTCTGATGTTTTTGTAAAAGGATAGAGAATTTATCGGGACTGGATATGTGAGGCTATTGAAAACACCAAAACGCACCAGATTTGTGTTTAACTTTGTGCGTTTTTTATTCCATGTAGTTTGAAAATAATTTCTCAGTTGGAATAAATTTGCATTGTGTTTCTACTGATCTGGACCAGAATTCGCAGCGACATGGCCACTTGGCAACACAGGACTGTCATCTCCACTGCAAGAGTGCCGGTACCTGGCGGATTTTTTGCAGTACTACTACGTCTACATCATCAATTTTTCATCAAGTTGGCCATATCGGTCGTCTGATTTGCTGACAACCTCTTATATGGAGTAAACACACCAGTATATAGCCACCTTGATTATATTATATAATAACTACGTCATAAGAGACTGTTAGCAAAGTGAAGCCGACTTTTGTATAAATCACAATATCCTTGGAACATAAATTGGCAGCGTTGATCGAGGGCGCATGCGCAAAGTGTAGAGCGCGAAATTCAAATTTCTTAATATGTCATTGTCATCGACCTTCAAATTTACAGGTTATGTTTATAAAATTTCACAGAGTCGCAGTTCGCAGTCGCAGAGATTTTAATGTTAATTTTGTTATTCAGAGAATCATCCAGTTACACAAAAAATATACTCAGTTTTGAAGGAACGTTTCTTGGTGTGCAAAAGAATGAAGAAATCAAGATTTGAAAAATGGTGGGATCATAAAATATCTTGATCTTTCCGATATTTCATTAGTTCATTGTGTCCTGATTTCTGGATTCGTAGAAAGTTCATATTACACTGATATGAATGATTCAATGAAGAATACCCATAATATTGGAAATTGCATCAGAACTATTCACAATACCATCTTACAGATTAACTGAATGATAATATCATCATATTTTAATACCATCTGTTAACATTCAGGGGCCTGTCTTGTAGCTACGAGAGAAACACAATGCTGACTCGAAAATGCTTATGAATTACGTGCGATATAATCTGTTTACTTGACTGTGGTTGGTTTGGAATTCACTCAATATAATTGACTGTTACAAAAAATTCATTGGATGGAAAACAAAGTCGTTGAAACCAATAAATTACGAATAATAAAATTGAAATGCACGGTAGAGCATTTAAATATTTAAATTTTTGAAAATGAATGAACAGAAGTTAATGGAAAATAATCCATAAATTTTAAACGTTGACGTATCAAAGATTGTTGGGCGGAAGAACCTCAAATAGCCAGTTGAGCAAAATTGCATTATGTTTGTTGTTCAGAGATTGGAAACTTTCACGGCCGGTAACAAATGAATTGTTTGGTGTTTCCTTTCTTCTAAACCTTGGTCTGCAAATTTTTGGGCCTGACATTGCCTCATTGCTTTTGAATATTGTCTGCCACAGATGCAGAAGAAGGTCAGTCCTAAAATCCTGCAGACCACGGACGAAAAAAAAACATCCACTAGGAATGAATTTCAACACAGTGCACATATAATAGGTGTTTTTTCATTTTGCTATGCTTCACAGATATTGCTGGGCATATACGTCATTAGTTCTGTACCGAGATGGATTGGATAAGCTGCCCATATAGACGTTAAATATTGTAAATTGGAATATACCTAACAAAAAAATATTAATCTCGAATATTTGAAAATTTGTTTCTTATTCTGAATAGTAATTTTTGAATGAGGTGAGTTGCCCATGAAAGAGTTTGATCTACGTAAAGTCCTAGAGTTTGGTAGTTTTAGAAAATTGTATCGTTTTATTTTTGAATTTAAGTGGGTCAGAGTGGTCAATCTTGGAATGTTTACTTGTTTAAAGCATATAAGTGGATTTTTCATAATTGTAACTCAATTTGTGATATTTCAACCAGGATGATATTTGTTCCAAGTCATGTGTCATAGATAATTGTATTGATTTTGTATCTTTTGAATCTAAGTTGTATCATCAGCAAAAAGTGATGGATCCCAAAATATTCAGGTTTGAAATTGAATTGATATATGAGAAATAAAATTGGTCGTAACACTGAGCTCTGTGGAACTCCACAATGTTTTCCAAGGAAATTATTTTTTGTCAGGATTTGAACCACAAGAATACATTACTTACCTCTGATACCAATGGTTTCAAGTTTTTTCAAAAGAATTTCATGACTGACTGTATCGAAGGCTTTACTACAACTTCCTACAAATGCATTTGATGTATAATGTAGTTGAATTATCAATCTCTTTCATGCATCTTTTCAGACCTGTTCACTTGTTTGATGAATTATTTTTATTTAGAATAACTTTCGGCTTATAGACTTGCTTCAAAACTGTGGCTATGCCAAGAATATTTGAATGAAACAATGATGATTTCAAAATTATTTATATTTACTCATTGGACATACTGACATATTGTGAATAAAAGTTCAGGAAGATACAATACAATATAAATTGAGGTATAGTCAAGATTAAGTACCTAAGAAAAATGCTTAACCTTCTGTTTGTCGCACCTTGGAACCTTCATGATAGATCGCGCATGTATCTCATAAGAATTATGGTGAATATTGAACAAAAACTCAAAAATTGCATCATTTTTATATCGTAAACAGAAAGCATATTCCTAGAAAAATAGAGAAATACTCAATTTGAGCAAATATTGTATAAAGTTACACTTATTTTTCACAAATATATATGTAAAAGTTAAACAGTGTCTACTTTTTTAAAACAACATAAAATATAATTTGTGTCCTATTAGGTTGTCACACTGATGAGATGTCATATGCTTGTCATATATACTACTGTCATCTGTCCTTTTGTAAAATAAAAGAATAAAAAACAAAATGTCTAGAAAACTCTCTTAGTTATTCCTATAATTAAAAGAAGAGGAGTCATACTATACTTTGCTTCATCCAGAATACAAAAATAATCTCAAGAAATATATTTGCCAAAGCCAGAATAAATCAATATTCAAACAGGTTATGGGCCCAGTTGCCTCTAGTGTTGGGTATAACCGTAGTGGGACTGTGCTGGCGATTCTTTAAAAGTGTTCACGGTCATCTGAGTGCCGGCGTGCTAACCCAAAAATACTACCAAAGAGCATGAATTGAGCAATATCCAAATATTAAATGGACAAGACACCTTTGAAATATGGACTTTCTCTATTACCATTTTGTTTAAGGCAAAGCAACAATGGGGCATTGTATCTGGAACTGAAACTGAGCCTGATGCTGATGAAACAAAATCAGATCAAGTCAAGGCCAGAAATGCTTGGATTGCCAAGGATAACGTCCAATACATTATTGTGCGAACTGTGGACAAATCCATTTGGTCTCACATTATGGCATGCAGTACATCAAAAGAAATGTATGACACATTAGTAAGCATTTATAGAAGGGACACTACCCATCAAAAGCAAAAGCTTTTGCTAGAATTTCATTCATACAAGTTCGACAAAGCGAAGACTACCATGGATAATATCAGTCATCTCAAGTACATAGTCTTCAAACTTTCACAATTCAAAGAACAAGTAACTGAACAAATGTTGGTTACAAAGATTCTTGCCTCACTACCTGAACATTATCATCCCTTTATAAGTGCCTGGGAATCAACACCACAAGCAAATAAAAGTGTTGACAATCTGGTGGCACGTCTCTGCTCAGAAGAGGAATATTGGAAGACAACCAAAACTGACTCAACAGCAGCAGCCTTTAATGCTGAAGGTAAAGCGAAGAGCAAATTTAAGAATAAAAATGGGGATAAAGTAGTGTGTCATAAATGTGGTGAAGATGGCCATAAAAGACCACAGTGCCCACACAAGAAATATTGCAAGACTTGTCGTCGCAATAGTCATAATGAAGATGAATGCTTCAAAAAGAAAAATAAAACTGGACAACCAAGTACCAGCTCTGCAAGTTCAAATGTCAAATGCATCTATTGTGGAAGAATAAATCATGCATCAGAAAACTGTTTTTACAAAAATGCACATCAAAAGAAAAATGAGAAAGCTGCCTTTTTCGCTGAAACTATTGATCAAGAAACACCAATAAATGAAGCCCTATATAATGAAAAGTCAAGCAACATTCTCTTTGTTGTGGATAGTGGGTGTACCAGTCATCTTACGAATGAACATAATTTGCTGATAAATGCACAAGAGTCACAACTCAAAATCTCAAGTGCCAAGAGAGGTCAAGGTCTGAATGCAACATTGTTGGGAACTATCGAAGCAGATGCAGCAACACTGCAAGAAGTATCCTATGTGCCTCAACTTTCCAAGAACCTACCAGGCCAAGTCAGTAAATGCAATCACTGAAAACAATGGTGAGGTGACATTCAAGAAAGAAGGTGTGACCATCTTCAAAAATGGCAAAGAAGTTATGCGAGGGCATAAAACCTCAAATGGTCTATTTGTGGTTGACCTCGGTACTAAATCAGATTGTCAATCCTTACTCACTGTCCAAGAAGAACAAATGAAATGGCATCAAAAATTGGGTCATATCAATTTTGAGTCAATGAAGAAAATTCCAAGTCTGTGTAAGGGAGTGCCATGCTCACTAAACAATTGCAAACTTGAAACTATATGTGAGACATATGTCTGTGCCAATCTTATAAGAAAACCCTTCAACACAAAACGTAAAAGGGCAGACAAGCCATTGCAAATCATTCACACGGATGTATGTGGGAAAATCACTCCATTCACATATGATAACAAGAATTATTTTATGACCATTATCGATGAATTTACCCATGTTGTGCAAGTCTTTCTAATGCAAACAAAAGATGAAGTAGAAGATCTACTTAAGAAATACATTGCTGCATCTGAAAACTACCACAATCTGAAAGTCTCCAAAATTAGACTAGACAATGGTGGAGAACACCGCTCCAACAACTTCAAGGCTTGGTGCAAAGAAAAAGGTATTAATCTGGATTATACCATACCTCACACTCCAGAACTAAATGGAACAGCAGAAAGGATGAACTACACTCTATGCAATAAAATGAGAGCACTGCTTCATCATGCTCATCTGCCAGATTATCTGTGGGGTACAGCCATAGAAACAGCAGCCTACCTTCACAACAGATCACCATCTTCAACCATCAATACCACTCCTATTGAAATGTGGACTCATCAAAAACCAGATCTCTCTCATCTTCAAGTCTATGGCTCACAATTATATGCCAAGAAACTTGGACACCTGAAGAAAACCGAATGTCGAGGACAAAGAGGTATTCTGGTAGGATACACATCTAATGGATATAGGATCTGGGATGAAGCTGAAGGGAAGATTTATCCATCTCATGATATCGTTGTAATTGGTATAAAAGAAGTGGAAAATCCTGCACCATCAGCTATCAAGATTGAAAATTTTATGAATTTATCCAAAGATGATGAACCAGGCCAAGCTGATGAAGAACCAGAAGATAACCCAGAAGATCAAGAAAATCATCAGGTAAATCCAATTGTAAATGAACCAGTTATGGAAGATGAAGAAGATCAAGATTCAAGTGATGAAGAAACTGAGTCTGAAGAGGGGGAATATGAGGAACCTGAAAATGTTCCACTAAACCAAAGACCTCAAAGACAAGTCAGATTACCAACGAAATATAAAGATTATGTTATGTTAGCAGAAGAATCTATTACCTACAAAGACTGTATGAAGAGTCATGATAAAGAAAAATGGAGGACTGCTATCAAAAAAGAACAAGACTGCCTGCAGAAAATCTGACTTGGGAACTAGTGGATTCTAACTGTGCTTCAGGTAAAGAAATTTTGACCAGTCGCTGGGTTTTTAAAATCAAGTCAGATGGTCGCTACAAAGCCAGATTGGTAGCAAGAGGATGTCAGCAGAAGAAGAATCTCGACTATCAAGAAATCTACAGTTCTGTTGTACAAGCAAATTCTCTTCGAATGCTCCTGGCCATTGCAGCCTCTGAAAATTCACAAATGTGCACCTTTGATGTAAAATCAGCTTTCCTCTACGGGGATCTGCAACAAGAAATTTATATGCATCTGCCTGAAAGATACAATGTTTATGGAAAAATCTGTAAGTTAAGAAAAGCTATCTACGGACTCAAACAAGCACCACAACAATGGTTCAGACGGCTCACTGAATTCCTCAAACAAGGAGGACTGAAACAGCTATTAACTGATCAGTGTGTCTCCAAATCTACTTCAGAAAAGAAACTATTTGTTGCCATTCATGTAGACGACGGTCTCATGATAGCTGAAGATCCAAACGAAATGAAACAATTGTTGTCAAAGATGCAGAAATTGTTTGAAACTACAGTCAACCTTGAACCAAAGAATTACTTGGGTATCCAAATTAGCCAGAGAGAAGATGGAATATTCATCAATCAAGAACAATACTGTCAAGAAGTTATTCCAAAGTATAATTCAGATGGATACACAAAGGAGAAAAACACTCCTATAGCACATCAAGACTGCACCCATGAAGAAACAAAGAATGATGAATCAAGCTTCCCATACCAATCTGCAGTCGGAAGTATGATTTATCTATTATGCAAAACACGTCCTGATATTGCATTCGCAGTAAATTTTGAAAGCAGATCTACCAAGAATCCTAAAAGACATGATGTCTCAAATGTCAAAAGAACCATCAGGTATCTGAAAGGAACCAAAACAAATGGTATACTGTACTCCAACAAAAATCAAAAAAGATACACTCTGGAGGTTTACTGCGACTCAAGCCATGGAGGAGACAAAAAGGATGGAAAGAGTACCACTGGTTATCTTATGAAATATGCAAATGGACCAATTGCTTGGTGCTCACGGAAGCAATCACTTGTTGCACAATCATCTACTGAAGCTGGATACATTGCAGCGGCTCAGTGCTGTAAGGAGATGAAATATGTAAAATTCGTCCTTGAAGAATTGATCGAACATAAGATCAATGTTGTTCTCCGTGTAGACAACACAAGCTGTATCAAGATGATCAAGGCCAATCAGCTTAGAAGAAAATGCATTTATATAGATGTAAAGTATCATCTTATAAAAGACGAATTTAAGAAAGGATGGTTTGAGATCACTTATTGTCCTACAGATCAAAATGTAGTTGACATTCTAACAAAACCTCTTGAAACTGTTAAATTTGCCTTTCTCAGGGAACAGCTAATGTGTTCTTGAAACTGTATTCTTATGTGCTTTCTTTTTTGTGCCAAATGTTTGTTATATTTTTAGTGTAACATTTTTTTTAATTCATTATTCACTATGTTGCATTGTTATATTCTATATATTTTATCAGTATTGTATGTCTAACCATTCCTTACTTTCAGGGAGTGTTAATTGCTTATTTGTATTGTTTTCTATGTTGGATGTTTATTCCTTCATATATTTTTTTGTTGAGGGAGTGTGTTAAAAGTTAAACAGTGTCTACTTTTTTAAATCAACATAAAATATAATTTGTGTCCTATAAGGTTGTCACACTGATGAGATGTCATATGCCTGTCATATATACTACTGTCATCTGTCCCTTTGTAAAATAAAAGAATAAAAAACAAAATGTCTAGAAAACTCTCTTAGTTATTCCTATAATTAAAAGAAGAGGAGTCATACTTTGCTTCATCCAGAATCCAAAAATAATATCAAGAAATATATTTGCCAAAGCCAGAATAAATCAATATTCAAACATATATATATATATATTACATATATAATATATATATATATATATATATATATATATATATATATATATATATATATATATATATATATATATATATATATATATATATATATATATACTTCAAAACTTCATTTATAGTTTAATGATTGAATTCTTTTTTGGTGATTAAGCGCGCTATCACTCATCAACATTCTTCATATCCCGTCATGGATATATTATTTATGATGTTTATTTGTATTTTAATTTTGCGCTAAAAGGATAGGGGTTTGATTCTTCGAGTTATGACGTTGATATTAAAACTTCAATGACAGTTCTGTTGATGTGAGAGGCAGACATACATGTGATAATAATATGCTGAACTTCCACTTAATGGAGAAAAGTTCTCCTGAATATGATAGCGGATATGATTTCTATCAAATTATTGCTACATAAACTTTGAATCAGAAACTCATTCGTGTAATGTTCATTACAATAACATTTCCATTGCAAAAGATGATTTCGAAGCTGAACAGTTGTGATGAATCTGATGCATTCACAAAGCCAATAAACAATTGATCAAAGAACATAAATTTTCACGGCTGGAGGTAACTGGTCTTGGGGTGTTATCCGGGTTTGTTTGCCGTGGTCCGAAGGTTTTTAATCCTGCCAGTTGTGGTAGTCATTTTCAAAGCCTGTGAGGTAACAGAGGCAATGTTCTCGTTCTCGCTGCACATACTACTTCGTTCAAGTTATGGTTTGCTTTATCTATGCCCTCGTGTCCGATTTCCTTTGTTACTGTGCTAGAGAAGGGCATGACTTGATTTCTACTAGTTGGCTTGAGTTGTGTTTTCTTCAGTGCAGGTAACCAGACTTTATTGATGTTTATTAAAAACCTGTGGACCACAGCAAACAAACCCGGATAACACCCTGGTACCACCAATAAATAATTGTTCAACTTTCAAATTGTAATCATTAGTGAAAGTATAATTACAATGAATGTTGCATGAATGCATAATAAAACGAGAGTATATACTTAAATGTGGTATAAAAATGTAGTACATACCATTTCAGATGGGGTTGGGCTGAATATGTTTGAAATTATAGCTGACATTCATAGTTGAATGGTCAGATAGGAAAAACAATTGGACAAAAAGCATAAAGGATGGATAATGAATGAATTTTTTTTATCATGGAAATCAAGAGATTGAATAATCTGAAGAAATGATTAAATAATTCGACGACCGGTTGGGGTTCCTGGGTGACCTGAAAAATCGGATATTCGTCAGAAAAATTCGTGTCTACAAAAAAGCAGGTTCTAAGGGAAAAAGTAACGAATACGGTAACCTCATCGATTTTTTTTTGAAATTTGCAATGATGATTGAAAACACCCCGAAAACGATAAAAAACATAAAAATTTTCTGCGGAAATACCTGAAAAGTACTTTTTTCCAGAAAATGTCTGACAGTGTTCAGTGCGAACACACAAACTTGGGTAAATAAATTGGACTGTCTCACACTTATTTATCTCCAGCATACGCCAATACATAGAAAATAGTAATCCAGATGCATACAAAAAGCGATTCGTTCACGAATATACACAGAATAACGATATATAAATGTTAGTTTCATTCATTGAAAACTCTTCACTCTGACATCTTTAAAATCTTGAATGTCAAACATGAAATGGAATGACGGGAATACGGGAATGATAACGGGTTACGATCATAATGCGACGTTGACAATTTTCTTCAATCTCATGAATACTGAGTAAATATGGAACATTTGTTTCAAATAGTATTCAGAAGTATTTACGCCCCTGTAATCAATTATTTTTCAACCTAACATTGCCAAACCTCCCGTAGGTATGCCGCTTCGTGGAAATTATCTCTAGGAACTCAATCCGGTGAATATTCGTTTGCCGCATAGCACCTATATATAGTTTTGAAAAAAAATAAGACTTTACCTTATCCCACATCGAGTTGAGGGTCGTGTCCATATCTTCATGTGAAGCTTAGAGTTTGAACAAATGAAATCGCATTCTTTTGTAATTTTTTTCGATATTTCAACCGTTTTCATTGTCGTCGTCGTCATATAAAAAACATCATACATGATAGATGGAATAATATTGAAATTTGGAAGAGGGCAAAAAAAAGAGTGATGGTTTTTCAAATAATTCGATTATTCATGTTAATGAAAATATCGTTATATTTTAGACTCACGCTGTGCTGGATAAGCAATGCTATTATGGCAATAGCCAAATCGTAAGTGACGATAATGTTCGATTGCTCGCAGTACCTGGCAATAACAGCAACATTCTTCAGAGTGTGGTTTATAATTTCATGGGACGTTGGAGAACGATTGATGAGCACCAAATATTCAACTATTTCGTCTACGGTAGTCATGCAATTAGATCTAATTCCCATTGGAATTCTGGCAAATTGGAAAAATGAGAAATGTTAAAATAATACGCGTTTCCTGACGAACCCCATCCTCGAATTCTATGAGAAAATATTTGGAAGTGAAGTAACACGTCATGAATAGGCAATTTTAAACCACCGAGTATTGATTCGTCCAGCAAGCTAGTAGTATGCATTCTTATGTTATTCAGTGTACCTTCCACTTCTTATCTGTTGTCAGTCTTGACATAGAGCAGTAGAGCAGAAACTGCAGGGGATAATTGCTTTGGATTTATTCAGAAAAATCCATTCCCGGTTCCTCGATTTTCATCGTTGTTGGTGAAGATGCGGACAGTGATGTCGATAGATTAGTGGTTTGCAAAACCGCAGGTGTGGAGGTCATCGTACTTTCAGATATACCAGGTTCTTTCTCAAAAACTTCTGGTACGGATTTCAACGTACTGGGAACGGCCATGTGTCCCTCAAAAATTGGATTTGTATGACCAAATTCATCTTTGAAGAGAACACCGCTACATTCCAATTTTATTTTTTTTACTATGATTTCCTACAAAAAATCATCATATATTTTGAGCAGAAACTCCCTTTATGTTGGAACTCCGGCTGCACTATTAAATACGGTCAGAATGAAAGGGTCGGTAGATCTTATACCTGACTCCAATGCTGCCGTTTTGGGTACATTTGTAGTTTTTGGGTGCGTTTTACACGAATCAGGAACGCAAGTACAATTTGATCGTGCTCTTTGAGAAAGGAATGGTGCCAAAAGAATGCTGTCTTATTGTACATTAGTGTACGCATACATCTTTCGATTTTGTGAAGAAAAAAAAATGATTGAGCAAATAATTTAAAAATCTTCATTCTTTTTTTTGTACTCATTTCAATATTATTTCATTTTATCATGAATAAATCATTGAAAACTTCTCAGAATCATTTGTTTCAATAATCAACGACGAAAGACAGTATGGAACAACAATGAAAACGGATGAAAAATCGAAAAAAATTATAAAAGAATGCGATTTCATTTGTTTGAACAATCAACGACACGTAAAATTCATTGTTCGTGGTAGTAGCAGGCGTGTTTCGATAATACAAATAGGAAAACCCCGGAAAATTGCTAATGATACCGAATTGAAACGCAAAATCGGTTGCGCGGAGAGCGACTTTCAAACGCTGCTGCCGCCATGTTGTCCACTGTTTGGAAAAGGCAGCAGTGGTTTTTCTTACACAAAAAATGAAGACCAGAAATACTTTGGTTCTTTGAGGAGTCCGATGATTATAAAAACCCGGGTACGGAGGGGTCACTAATCTCTCGGCAGCACCTGATAAGCCCCATCAGGGGGCAGGCAGCACTGCTTTTTGATATAGTCCTACCCCTCCTCTACCTTGAGGAACAATCACGGAACGGGAGACTTACCATTACAGAAACCCAAAAAATAATATTTTTTTGTTAATTTTTTTTATAGCATTGCCCCATTTTGGACATGGCAGCAGGGCCATTTTGGCCATTTCTCCTATTGATGAACGAATTATATATATGACTTCTGGGAGCCCTATCATTATAGGTATAGTGTCGTCGCCTCTTAGACTAAATGGGCATGGCCCAGCTCTTCAGGTTGACTGGCAGTCATTCGATATCTGAAGTTAAGCAACGCCGAGCGCGGTTAGTACTTGGATGGGTGACCATTCAAGGAAATACCGTGTCGAAAGCCCGCACAGCTGCAGCGAAATAGCATATCATAGCTCGCAGAAAATATATCAATGAGCACAAGATATATTGAAAATATGCCGTCCTTCGGTCACTGGTGTCGGTGATTGGCCTTAGTAGCGGAAATGGGCCGACGTTAAATAAAATAAAAGATCTACAACACTACAATGAAAATATGTGTTTCAATATCGAATTATCGAATGTTAGTTGAGAAGAAATAGCAGTAAATAGATGAATACATGTGTAGTTGATGTGTTGGAAAAAATATTCAAGAAAATGCGATTGTATAAGGTACTCCTACAAATTATTAGATTGACATTTCGCAACAAACTTTTTTTTCACTAAAAAGGTCATAACTTCCAAAGGTATGGTTTCCGCACAAAAATTTTGTTGGTTATAATGATTCTATATGTTCTGAATCATCTGTGCAAATTTCAAGAAAATCGATAAGGTTACCGTATTCGCTACCTTTACCCTAAGATATAACGTGAAGTTCGATGAAAAATAAAAGAGGAAAAAATATAAAAAATCATTGGGCGAAACAAAATAAAAATTTGGATATTTTCAAGAATAGTTTATGGCTTTCAGAATGGGTTCACTCGGGAGTCAAACAGAAACATTCTTACAAGAGAGATGTTATAAGCTAATTGTTTTTTTGAAAGAAGACACAATTTGTGTTATATTTTTCTGAAACACGTAGAGAATCAAACTTCAGAGAAAGTAAGGAGAAATTAATAAATACATGTTTCAACATGCTTTAGTAATATTTTACTGATTCTTAAACAGGATGAGTTTGGAAAATTATTGCCTTATGAATTCATTTTTATTCAAATTCTTCAAATTTGCTTCATGATGAAATCTTATTTCGATAAAGTACTCAACAATAAGTTTTATTAATTGTATTCTGTGATTATTCAGTATATCCTGTGATTATAAATGATTCGGCATCTCAATAGTATTGAATATCTCGAAAGAATCTTTCAACACAGATGTTACGATTATCATTTTCACATTTTTTCTCGCAGTAATAGCTTTGTACTGTCTAATTTTTTTCCGTCATGAGACATATAGTTTCTGAACATCATCAGAAGGAATTAATAGTATATTACCCCTGTCTTTGATTTTGATTAAGAGTGGGGATGATTTTCCTAACAAAAGAGCCTTACAAATTCCACAGATACTTTTCTTAGTTATTTTGCTAACCACGTAGCCAGACATATAATACTGTACCACCCCTTCAACAAATAAATCATGTGACCACAATGTTTGAATGTAATCATTATCATATTCTACAACCTCAATTATTACAGTGTCATCACTAACTGGATCACTACTAAATGTATGAGCTGATGATACACTCAATATATCGAGATAATCATTCATGCAGTTAGAATTACTATAAAAAAATTTGAGTTCGTTCTTAACGAGCAGTCTTTTGAATGCACTTTTGAATTGAATAATATAAGGGTTGTTATTGAACCCTCCCCTACTCCTAATTGCACTGAAGAACATTTCTAATGGATCTCGAGTCAATTTGAAAGTATTTGAGGCCATGTGTTCTGTATAATTGAAAAATATTTCTCAAACAGATGATGAACCCTAAAAATCCAGTAAACCTTTTTGTTTTCAGAATAGGAGTACCAAATTCATCTGGCAACCCTAGAATATACTTTTCAAATTTGATTATGTTTTCTTGGAAAAAACCCTCTGACTCAGCGTCCAAAGGAATGTTGAACTTATTTCTTTTCGAAAAACGATTTCTGCAATTCAATACGTCAAAGATATGATTAAATTGTAAGCAGAACTCCGCCGTGGCTTCAACTTCCTCGAACCCTTCATATTGTTCATGACTCAAGAATTTCAATGAATTGCAAACACTTCCACTGAGGGTCTGGGCTGCAATGCGAACATTCATGCGTCTATCGTTAAACTTTATGTGTTGATTGGTTAACTTATTTGCCAAATGTAATCCTTTTTCATTTTGGAGTGAATTGAAAAAAAAATTCCTTTATCTCCAATTGTGTTCCTCACCAACTTCAACATAAGACAAGTTTTCCGGAAAATATATACGTTTTCATTTGTGAATGGGTTCTGAAAAAAAGGTTCGAACTCTTTATAATAGTCAATATTCGCCATCAAAAGTGATTGATGTCACTATACATCCAGTTTGATGAATCAACTCCAAACATTTCAGAAGAAGATTTTCTCTTTCTTGTGCATCCGAACCATTTATGAAGCAATAACCGATGGGCAGTTTACAACTACTAGTTACAGCAACAGCCACAAAAACAAGTGCGCTAGTTGCTTGCTGTACACAATCACTATAATTTTTAAAACCTCTGCATAAATCAACCCCCCAAGAAATTCACCGTTATTATAAATAATTTGTGAACGAATCGACTTTCATCTATGACAATATTCAGAAGAACTTGACTTTTCTCGTTTTCAGAATTCAATGATTTGAGAGCTCCCGCTGAAAAACCGGGATTTTCTTCAATTACACTGTACCATTTCCTTATGGTACTTGTATGTGGCGACAATTTTTCAAATGTTTTCCTCACATAATTGTAAGCTCTTGTGGAGTGAAACTGGAGGGTGACTGCAAATCGCCTCAGCTCAGGTGAATACTTAATATTCCTTCTTGCATTCGACCTTTCGAATAAAAACTTGCACTTCTCAGGAACATTATTCTGTGAATAAAATTCAAATTTATTATTCTCAAAACTTTTATGGATTCAATTCAGGATTGCATGAAAATAAAAAAAACCTCATTTATTAACATCATGCATTTTCCCAACAATCACAACAAATTGGGGACGGTTCAAGATATGAAAAAATAATGGTATTTTTCTGCTTAAAAATGTTGAAACGAGTGAATAAGGGCGTGTGTGGTGTTTTGATCAGAAGAACGGCGAATTTTGTGTTTTTCGAGAAAGAAATTTTATGTGAAAAATGGTGTGAAATTTCACAACAAACTGGAAATTGATTTTTTGTAGTGGACAATTTCTTTTTTAAAAGATGATCATAGCGACCGAAGTTTTACCCTATACAATCATTGGAAATAGAAACCTCTGAGAAAATATTTTTCAAAATATTGTACTTCTTTCAAAAATAAAGAATCTGCAAATGGCAAATGGTTCGACGATTGTCTCCCAAACATAAAGTAACTATGCAAATTAGGCAAACCAGTCTCTGATAAATTAATAATCCATACGCAGGTGCAGTTCAAGGGGAGCGTTTTGCAAAAACTTCAAAACGGAGGTATTAGGATTATATTTTGGGATCCAATAGATACACATCAGACATCAGTTATATCTATGTTGAAAATACCGGATTCAAACTCACAAAATATCTACTACTCATTAATGATATTCCTGAAACACAATTGAGAAATAAAATTTTTTGTTGATGGCATTTTCATTTCAGAGTGAAAAATTATCAGATTTGGAAAAAAACAATCAAATGAGAGATTCATATCATGAATTTGAATATACCTATTTGTACTGACATTTAAAAAAAATCATTACCACATTCAACACCTATATTTCAAATAATTCTTCCCCAAATGTGAATTGTATGAACTGATAATCAGATGGAATGGCATGCATAAAAGTATTCTATAAATGATTTTTTTTCATCACTTTTCTGTTCTGCGATTATCAAACATAATAGTATATTATGCAACGATTATATAATGAAGGCGATTAATATACAAGCATTGGCAATGACATTGCAGTGCACCTCACAAAATTCTTCAATTTATGCCAAAGATCCTCAATATTTCCAAAACCATTCAAGTTAACAAAAATGCTTCCTCTCTATAAAAAAGGTTCACACAATGATTGCAATAATTTGAGGCCAATTGCTATTATTCCCATTTCAAGCAAAATATTCTAAAAACCTCTGACAACGAGGATGGTGTCTTACTTTGATTCTCTAAGTTTATTTAATGTATCTCAATATGGATTTAGGAAATCATACTCTACAACAGATGCTATAAATAAATTGATCTCGATAACTGAAGAAGGAATAATAGCTAGTATATTTTGTGACTCGACAAAGGCTTTTGATTGCGAAAGACACAAACAGGTGTGCAGTACCTTGCCCCTAAAATGTTCAATAGATTGCCAACCTCCATCAAAGATCTCAGCCTATCATGTACCTGATAAAAAATGTTTTTATGCTAATGATGACTATTTCAATAAAAATTTTGATGATTCTCAAAAATTTGTATGATCACGCCACAATGTCTGTTAGAGTGAACAATAAATTCTCCAAAACTTATGATA
Organism: Zygogramma bicolorata; assembly: GCA_032362365.1. NCBI lineage: Eukaryota > Metazoa > Arthropoda > Insecta > Coleoptera > Chrysomelidae > Zygogramma > Zygogramma bicolorata. The sequence continues at coordinate 21,770 of JAVJAQ010002927.1, forward strand.
TATCTCAAGGCGTATTACAGGGCGAATCATTAGGTCCAATTTTATTTTCTTTATTTCTTTCTGACATCGAGAACTACTTTCACTCCAGAGGTCTCACAGGGGTAAATATAGACGGCAAGCATGATGTGATGATGTTATTGTATGCAGATGACATTGTCCTATTAAGTGACTCACAAATAGACATAATAGACCAAGAGCCCGTGTCACTATTTTTGGTAGTGATAAGTTTACGCCCATCGACCACTGAAACTTGTATTATCGATGTCGACCATGCTACAGAGATTCTCGCCATACATGATTTCCGGGGCGAAGTTAGGGTAGGGGGCTGACCGATCTGTATAAAAAAAGTGAGCAAAATTAGTCGTAAGTTTACGACTGAGAACATTGAGAAAGCAAAGATTTCAGGAAAATAATCCGACGCTCGCTTATTGTCAGTCGCCTACATCGCGGCGTTCACCCGCTACAACCCTCGAAATATGTATAAAAAAAACAACAACAAAGAAAAACCAGTTTACAACTGACAGTGGGGCAGATCTTACCATTAGCATTTTAATGACACAAATTTCGCAGGCCAGCCTTATTCAATGGGGCGGAAGGGCGCTGGGCCCACCTGTTTCGGAAGAATTTTTAAGTTATTTTTTATGATAAGCTCACGACTGATTCCTTCACAATAATGTTCGATTCCAACTGTCCAATTGAAAAATGCAATCAACAGTCATCAAACAAGGGGTGCAAATATTGCCGCTCGTAAAAACAAGTTCCTGGAATAGCGCTCTATAAAGCTTGACCACATTTTTATCATAAAAATCATATGTTTGTGACTGACAATCAAACATTTAGGTACAACGTAAGTACGTGAATATGAAAACACCTTTCTCAGCTGTTTATTGTATGGATAAAGCTCACTTGGTAGCTAAACTGACAAGTTTCTTGCATTTGCGAAGTGCAGATATAATATGACAATTATTGAAACATCGGCCCTAAATTTTTCAATACAGTAATTTGACGACTGACACTTCGAAACATACCTGAAATGGACTATGCTGGATCGATCAATTCACGTGTCAGTCATCTCATGTATCGGTGGAATGTTGTCAGTCATCAAATGCAGCGTCGCGCACTAATCATGATTAGTATAGATGTATTTTTTGAATGACTATAATAGTTATTAATCAAAAGCATTGGTATCTCTCTAGCTGTGATTTTTATTTATATTTTTTGACTATGCATTTCAAGAATGAATATAGGTATCTCAGTTCATGATTCGTTTTTTTTCCAAACCGAATTGGAACTCCAGTACGACCCTGTTGCCGACATCTGAGTTTACCGTCACAAAATAATAACTATCTGTATCACTGAACTTGATTCTCCACATTAAATTTCCACAGAAATTAAATCGTGTTTTACCATATAGTGTCATAACATATAGAAATGGCAGATTCCTCACTTCAAAATATAACAATTTGACCCAACTTGCTCATATAAAATGTTGCTAATGAGGGTGATACAGTTCAAATTTAGATTTTTTTTTAACTTCCAACGGTTTTGGATATTAATGAAATTATAATCTGGGAAATTTGTGGTATAAATGTACGCTTCAGTTTTTTGTTGTTATTCAGTTGTTATCAATTTTTTTTTCATTCGATATCGTTACTTCTGATGATTTAATCAAGCATCATATTTTGGTTTTATTCGTGCGAGATCTTTTTCGAATCGATTTTGCATGAAAGTGATTCACCCAATCCAAATTGAACAGGAATACATTTTTGTGTAGAAAACTGTAGAATTCAATAATCTGAGATCGCAACCTCAGAAAAAATACATGCGAAAAAAGTTGGGGTTTGACCCACCCCTGAATGGAATCTTGAAAGGAATGTTGATACTTTTCATCCGTGAAAAAAAGGATTATCAACTCTAGTAATTTAATTTTTTTGTAAAGTACCGTTTCTGAGATTCCAGATTAAAACCATCCCGAAAGTTGCACATTCAAATGGCTGTAGCTCATTTAGGTAGAATTTTAACATATAGGGCCTTCATCTTGGGCACGCCTTCAAATGGCCATAACCCCCTAAGGGACCATTTCTGGACACATGTTTGTATGTGAACTTTCTCAAATCATCTTGTACTTGAAATGTATCTATGTAATTTCAGGACACCCTTTATACATATACATATGCAAGCATATACAATGCTTGAAGCGCATTTCCACTGAAATGACGCATGTTTTCAATTTTTATCGGGCCTTTGCCACACTTCACATGATTATAGGTGACAGGTACTTGATTAAGGTGGTACAACTAACGTCGTGTAAATTTTTCGAGCATAAACTTATAATATTGAAGTATACATGAATATTTTTGCACCTTTTCAAGGGCCCAGTTTCTTTTTGCCTCGTGGTACGCGACTGACGGTAATAGATTTTCGATTTATGCATAATAGATTACTTGCCCCTAAATTTTGAAATGTAAGCTTATCTTAAAAAAATGCTTAAAAATTCTTCCGAAACAGGTGGGCCCAGCGCCCTTCCGCCCCATTGAATAAGGCTGGCCTGCGAAATTTGTGTCATTAAAATGCTAATGGTAAGATCTGCCCCACTGTCAGTTGTAAACTGGTTTTTCTTTGTTGTTGTTTTTTTTATACATATTTCGAGGGTTGTAGCGGGTGAACGCCGCGATGTAGGCGACTGACAATAAGCGAGCGTCGTATTATTTTCCTGAAATCTTTGCTTTCCCAATGTTCTCAGTAGTAAACTTACGACTAATTTTGCTCACTTTTTTTATACAGATCGGTCAGCTTCCTACCCTAACTTCGCCCCGGAAATCATGTATGGCGAGAATCTCTGTAGCATCGTCGACATCGATAATACAAGTTTCAGTGGTCGATGGGCGTAAACTTATCCCTACCAAAAATAGTAACACGGGCTCTTGGTCTATAACCAAAAAATTAAGGGTGCTCGAAGAATACTCCCAGGAAAATAAACTGCAAGTAAACACGACTAAAACTTAAATAATGATATTCAGTAGAGGGGGATACAAATCAAACTATCAATGTAAGCTTTTTTTTAAAAATAAGCCTCTTGAGGTTGTCAAACATTTCACTTATTTAGGTGTTGTATTTTCGTCCTCATCTTTTTTTCTAGAAATGTCTAAGGAAGCAGTAGCAAAAGCTACTCAGGCAATCGGTGCAGTCATGAACTTGATGTGCAGGACGAAAACAACTTCTTGGGATGCAAGGATAAAATTATATGATTCCATCATCCTATCGTCTTTGTCATATGGAATAGGCATCTGGGGCTTACGCTACCCAGAATTAATCGAACGAAAACAAGTCTTTTTCTTCAAGCGTTTATTATCTCTGTCTAAAAATACCCCTGACTACATTGTTCGCCTCGAAACTGGGACATAATATAACCTCAGTCGCGTAATTTTGAAATCATCGCTCTCATGGCTCTCAAGAATAAACAAAATGAAAAACACTCGATTACCAAAAATGTGTTTCCTTCGATTGCGTTACTTGAACTCAGACCCCAAATTCAACTGGGCCCTTCAAGTGAAGGAATACCTATCTTTCTCGGACCAAGGTCATCGGTGGAATGCATTTCTGGACAATCCCACTAAGAAAAAATCACAAAGCATTCTAGACAGTTGTGAAAGCACACTACGTAGAAACGACCTAGAAAAACTGTCATTATCAAGCTTTTCTTCAATTTTTCAATCCTACTGCTTAGTCCCACAGGTCAGACATACCTTAAGGTGTCTTGTCCAATATATTTCACAAGAATAATTGCACAAATCAGAACTAGCAATAGAAAACGCTTAAAATTCACTTTTAATCGTTCCTGTTATATCATCGACGCAGAAGAGCTCTGTACAATTTGTAACTTACAACAACAGGAAACATTAGAACATTTACTACTTCATTGCCCAATTTCTGAAGGAATAAGGGAATGTCAGATATTTCAGCAATTGCATGATCTGAATGACCTCATAAACTTCCTCAATTGTGCATCTTTTCAGAGCTTGAAACAACTGGTCTTTTCTCTGATGAATATGTTGAAATTACGTTCGTTTATTATTAATGAGTGAACGTCATGGTTATCTGGAATAACATCGTTACTAGCGCATAAATTGAATCTTGTAATCAAGATTGTGATTTTCCTATCGAATTGGAATACTTTTTTTTTCTCTACATTTAATTCTGCTAGACTGTAATCAAACACTCTTGTAATAAGAATTATCTTCTTTATATACAATAAATGTTATTGATTGATTGAAAAATTTTGATGATATTCAAGACTATTGTGTTTGACATTAACCAAGTTTTATTGATGTTTGTGTATGTGGATTTTTTTTTGTTTTGAATTCTAGTGGATATGCTAGCCTGTACCTGACTTGTGTGAACAAATATTGTGAAACACCAATAAAGTATCTATCTATAACCGGGATACGAAACGAACCAAAGGTGAGTTTCATATAAGGCTTATCCGAGTATATATAACCATTACATGAGAGTTGCATACGCTATTTTTCTACATTCGATAAACATAAAAGATCTATAAATATTATATTTATATTTGTATTGTGGATCCCACTGATCTGGAAGTGGAAGGAAAATTTACATTTATTTCTTCATTTCTCAATAACTGTATTGGGTATTCTGATTTTATTCTGAACCGAATTTTCAAAGCTGTCTTCCACGACTGAATTGGATCTCCAATTGAATGAAAATCTGTCATCGTAATGACAGTTTCAATGTTGTTTACCACCACTGCATTCAATTTTCAATTTATTGAAAATATGTCATCGCAATGTCAGATCTGCATCATAATGAGCCCATAAGGATACACAGATTTTCCATTACAATACAGATTTCCAATTCGTTCCATAATGGATCTCATTATGAAACAGATTATGGGCCTATAAGAGTATTATTAAAGTATTGGTGTAGAAAAAACTAATAATATTCAGCTTTATGCTGCATCACTATGCTGTATCACAACAAAATAACGAAAGTGGCGAATAAAGGTGACATTATTTCCAACAGAAATGATACAGCATAGGGCCTATTGTTGTGAATCAGAAGAATACATTACCATCAAGTGATCATATGCACCACTTGAAATCAGGTATCTTGATTTCAAATGCCCCAAGAGTTGCTTCAAATTATCAATTTTCTTTGTGAGCCGCCAATTTTTCTGTTGGAGAATTCGAATCTTCAGTTTCTGCTCATCAATTTTTTTTCTGATTTTTTGGATGTTATCTGAAAAAGGAATATAATCAATAGTAAAACACGAAAATATGCCACCAAAGGTGAAAAAAACTCCTCAGAATGTTTTCACTTTTTTGACAAATCTCATTTTGCAATATATATATATATATATATATATATATATATATATATATATATATATATATATATATATATATATACCAATTTTAATTTGTTCAATATTTATCAAATCAAAAAATTCAGCCTGAAAAATGAAATAATGGGAAATGTGACGGATTGTTGGCCTTTTTGCTGATGATAAATGGGTAAGTACTCATGCCAATTATTGATTCAAACTTGAAAACCATCATTATGTTTTGAGGATAGAACATAATGGAATAGTCATGAATCAGACTCTCTAGAGTACAGAAAAATATCAAAGGGCAATTTTTGAAAGGCAAAATTTCACACTTTTTTTGTAATACTTGATTGAAACATCAATGCATTTTTAAATGAATGATTATTCAGGAGCTCTATTTATCTTTGGGCATGTAACTGTATTTGTGTCTTCCATTTTCATTTCAATGTGCATTTGGTAAATGTGTGTCTTGATTGAATGCAACATTTTGTACACTACAAATACTTGCCTGCTTTTTGTTTCTACAGACAGATGAGTTCCAATTCAGAATTCACTTCCTTATAACATCTTCTGCACACTCTATGTGCATTTGGTTCTATAGAAAATAATTAATGGTTATGTATTACTAAACAAATTTGAAAATAATTTCATAAGAGATTCAACTTGAACAGTGGATATATAACTAGAGTTCACTATATTCATATTATTCAAAGGGGTCAAATACATATCATTCATTTAGGAATCCTATAAATGTGTGTGGAGTTCATGCAAGACAGGTCCTAGAATAGTTTTTCATTATCTATTCTAGAGAAGACTGTTTCTTGAAAAATTACCCAGTATTATTATATCCATAAGGCACTTTTCAATTATTTTGACTAGTTCCTTTTTACAACTTGTGAAATGACGTAAAAAGCCCAGTGATTTGAAAAAATATTGTAAGGAAATGTGCTGGCGCTGGCCCTGCCGACTTTCGATGCGAATTGGTGCGACGACGATTCCAGGAACGATTATACTCGCGTGATCGCGGCTCATCCAGAAGATTCGATTGTGAAGATTTGTCTGGATGATTCTCCACTCTATGAGCACGTATATAAGCGGGACTCGTTCACGCCGACAGCAGAATTTTTAGTACAGAGAGTTTAGTACCGAGCATTGGAAAATTATCGGAGCTATTTAAGTGATTGTGTTGTATTGTATTGTTATAGAGAGTTATAATAAAAGAAGTTTAGTGTTGTTTGGTGGAAGTGGAATTTTTGCTGATAAATAAAAACAATTTATGGTGAATACGAGAAGTACATCTTACGATACGATGGAGGATATGTTGAAATTTATCCAAAACCAATTTGCGGATTGGGAAAGACAACGACAGGAAGATGGAAAGCGACGGCTGGAGGAAAAAGAATTAGAGGAAAAGCGACGACATGAAGATGAAAAGCGACGGCAGGAGGAAAAACAAGAACGAGAAGAATTGCTCAGGAAAATTCTCGAAAATGAAAAGAAAGAACGAGAAGAAGGACTCCAGAAAATTCTCGAAAATGAAAAGAAAGAACGGGAAGATGAAAAGAAAGATCGAGAAGAATCGCTCAAGAAAATTTTTGGAAATGAAAAGAAAGAACGAGAATTAGAACGTGAGAATGAATAGAAAGAACGAGAAGAAGTGCTCCAGAAAATTCTCGAAAATGAAAAGAAAGAACGAGAATTAGAACGAGAGAATGGAAAGAAAGAACGGGAAGAAGCACTGCAGAAAATTCTCGAAGAACAGAGGAAAGAACGAGGAGACCTCCAGAAAATTATAGAACAACAAAATAATGAAATAGAGCAGATAGAAAAACAACGAAAAGCAGACTTCCAGAAAGTTCTAGAAGATCAGAACAAGTTTTTCGAGCATGTTTCACATGAAAACAAAGTACAAATGGAAGAACTAAAAGAAGACCTTAAGGAAGAAATGAAGGAAGACGCCAAGAAAATCGACGAATAATTCAACAAGAAAGTGGAAACACTGCGAGAGGAGATGAAAGGACTGGAAAAGAGAGTCGAAAAGCAGATAGCCCTTCTCAGGAACCAAGATCGCCAAGACAGGGTTGCCACATCAGGAATTTCCGTAAAACCGCCGACTTTTGATGGACAGTCGTCTTGGTTCATGTATCGTCGACAATTTGAGGCTGCGGCAGAAACCAATGGATGGGACGAAGAAGAAAAAGCTACAGCGCTTATAGTCGTTTTGAGAGGACCAGCTTTGGATATATTACAAACGATACCCATAGAAGAGCAGAAGTAATATGACCACCTGATTTCTGCACTAGAGTTGAGGTATGGCGATCAACACCGAGAACAGCTGTACCGGGTCCAAATGAAGACTCGCACACAAAAATCAGGTGAGAGTCTGCAGGAATTTGAGGCAGATGTTCCTCGCCTACTCCAGCTGGCGTACCCAGATGCGCCCGGAGATTTCAAGGAGCAGTTGGCTGTGCAGATATTCATTGACGGACTCAAGAGACCCAGAAATCCAAAGAACTCTGCGACTCACAAGTTTCAAAAGGAGTAGCGATGCCTTGGTTCGCTCTTTGCAAGTGGAGGCGGCCTTCAACACGTCGAGGCCGAAAGTGCGAGCGGTTTCAATAGAAGAACCGGAACAACGACTTGGCACAGCGAATAATTCAGTCGAGAAGGTTCTGGAAGAAATCAAATTAATGATAAGTGGCATCAGCACCCAGAAGAATAGGATATGCTATAGATGTGGAAAACCCGGACATCTTATCAAAGACTGTAGGATGAGAATGCCATCAAGATCTAGCTCACCTGCAAGGGTTCCATCTCGTACTCAATCACCTGTGAGGACAAGGTCATCCAACGAGATCTCAAATTGGCGGCAGGGAAACGAGAATTAGCCAGCATATCGGGGCGCATGCCAGCTAGCAATAACAGAGCCCCCAGGGTCATCAGTGTTAACAGGCTGAAAAGAACATCTGAGAGCCTCACCATTCCAGGAAAATTAAATAAAA
>JAVJAQ010002928.1:0-22863 GCA_032362365.1 Zygogramma bicolorata
AATAATCATTGAGAAGCAGTATTGCCACTTCGTATTTTTTGAAAATAATGATATGGAGTTATTATTTTTTCTATACATAGAATAAATCATAATAGATTGAAAAAAAAAGAAAATACCACTACATGACTCATTTATGAGCATTCAAAAACGACTAGAACACCAGCGTGGAATTTGAAGGTTATATTGGCACTAAACTCATGTAAGTTGTTTTTTCGTGAATTGGTGCAAAAGCAACAGCAAGAAATCGAACTTCAGTGAATGCCTTTCATTGTTATATTTTTAACTTCGTTAGTGAAACGCGCGTTGGGTGCAAGTAATATCAATTAGGGTAACTGATCTCTAGAAAAAGTATACAAGTTCAAACGTGGAGCTCATCGTAGGTGAAAGCTTGTCAATCGAATTTGATAAATCGATATCGACTCAATATAATAATCTACAGACTGGAATGTATGAATGAAACCAAAATTCTCAGAAATTCATCTCAAAGCCCATGAACTATTTGGCTATGAATACAGGATCTCGAATTATCTCTCCCCACACTCCAAAATTCTGTACTACTTCCTGGATCATTCACAATCGGGATATGGCTATCCTTTTTACTCACACTAACATAAGCATACATATAAGATACCTTCAATCATGACTACCAAGAAAAACAAACCTGGCATCATGTACCAGTTAGAGGTTAGCTCTATTTTGACAAGAAGTGAGTATTCTATTCTTGTATATCTCAGAATCTTAATTATTGGCTACTCCATTGCTCTCTCACCAGAACCGTTCATTGTGCAAATCCCCATGATTTCAATCATTTTGACTCTCATTACTCTATTAGTGACTGAAAATTGAAATGTTGCTGGGGTGACTGACGGTTGTGTTCAAGAGAAAAGCTCCTTCGAAGATGGAAGGTAGATGCAGTATATTGCTTTATTCTAGATTTGAGGTACTAGAAGTGCTCATGGTTGTATTACGTGAAGAAAAACCACTTGGTTTTGTAAACAATCCATTATCATAGTAAACTCATAGATTCAGTAGAACTTTCTTGGGGAATGCGGCAGATTGAAAAATTTCCGCAAACAGTTTCTTCTGAAATCCAAATGAATTATGTCATGGACCGATAATAATGAACTTTTTTTTTTCTGTTCCATAGACTACCCCAAGCGAACTGGCAGATCAGTGAATAAATCCCAGACAAACGGGCAAAGTCATGAAGGTATTGTACACTATAGATCAGTGAAAAAATGAAATAGGTTGAACAGAGCTATTTAATATTAATTCTTATAATTTCATAGAATGGTTTCACATCCCAAATGTGTATGCTCTTCTAAGAGGATCTAAATAGAAGAACCGAACAGAAATCAAACATTACAAACATTTCTTCATTCGTCGCGTCGTCCCAGAAAGGATACTTCTCAACGAAAAGTCAATTCGTTTATTTCCACGGTTACCAAGGGACGGAGATTGCAAATTGATATCGACAATCTATATGCTTTCTTGCAGCAATCATAATTGAACTCCTTTGTACCAGCAGTATTTCTCATGTGTGTGTGAGTTTGAAATCGATTGATTCTTGCAGTAATCACGCATGAGTGTGAATGGAAAAATGAGCTAGCAAATTCGTCTTCTTAGCAAATCTTTCGTCGCAATGATCACACTTGAATGGTTTCTCGCCAGTATGAGTATATAAGTGGTATTGCAAATTTGCCTTCGCAGTGAATCTTTTGACGCAGTAATCACATTTGAATGGTTTATCGCCACTGTGAGTATACAAATGAGCTTGCAAATTCGCCTTCCTAGTGAACCTCTTGACGCAGTAATCACACTTGAATGGTTTCTCTCCTGTGTGAGTGAGCGTATGCCTTCGCAAATTGTTACCATGAGTGAATCTTTTGTCGCAATAATCACATTTGAATGGTTTTTCGTCACTATGGGTATACGAATGAATTTGCAAATTTGCCTTCGCAGTGAATCTCTTGTCGCAGTAATCACATTTGAAAGGTTTCCCGCCATCATGAGTATTCAAATGAGTCTGCAAATTCACCTTCGTAGTGAACCTATCGGTGCAGTGATAGCACGCGAAGGGTTTTTCGCCACTATGAGTATACAAATGAGTCTGCAAATTCGACTTTGTAGCGAACTTCTTGACACAGTAATCACATTTGAATGGTTTTTCGCCACTATGGGTATACAAATGAGTCTTCAAATTGGCCTTCGTAGCGAACCTGTTGACACAGTAATCACATTTGAATGGTTTTTCGCCACTATGAGTATACAAATGAGTTTGCAAATTGGACTTCGTAGTGAACCTTTTGATGCAGAAATCACAATGGAATGGTTTTTTTCCTGTGTGAGTGAGCAGGTGTCTTCGCAAATTGCTACCTTTTGTAAATCTTTTGTGGCAGTAATCACATTTGAAAGATTTCTCTCCAGTGTGAGTGAGTGTATGAGATCGCAGAGAGCTTTTCACATTGAATCCTTTCTGACAGTTATCACGATGAAACTGATTTTCTGCAGATTGAGAGGGTGATTCGTTCACTACAGTGGGTCCTCCGACGCAGTTATCATCCCCATAATTTTTGCCAATCTTATCGGCTAAGTGGGAAGATCTCTTCAGGTCAATTGTGATAGGAGCATACTCTTCCATACTACTTCCTAGAGATTTTGCATAATGTACTAAGGAACTCGATTCCGATTCATAGCCAACCATGAATCCGTTATCGGATATCCCCTCTTCTTTTATATCAATAGATGTATGTAGCTTTCCGTGATTATCGTCGCTTATTTCTTTTTTGATATATGTAGTAGCACATTCATTCTTGCCTTCAACTTTCATTGGATTTGAAATACTCTCAAACTCACTAACACAATCAGTGACTATCACTTCTTTTTTGAAATAAATATCTGCAAGTCCCTCAATATCACTACAGTTGCCAATGGAAGTACTCCTGGTGTCGCCCTCTGTATCGAGCATTTCCACTTCGATAGTTTTTGACTGAGAAATACCTTCATCATAGATTTCGTCGCTTATTTCTTCTTTAATATAAGAATTAGCATATTCATCCTTGTATTCAACATCGAAATAAGTTTTTCCTGAGTTATCCCCGTAATGATCATCACATTCAGATTTCAACTCTTCTTTTATCAAACCAATATTTGCAATTCTCTTGGTGTTTTGTTCGAGATCGGGCACTTCTGTTGTAATGGTTTTGAGCTGGTCAATAGTCTGATCCATTTTTATTACTCATCATCAACTGTCAGTCGCTGCTAGGAACAAGTTCTGAGCAGAGTCGGTACGAGTAATAAGTTTTCCCAGGCGAGGAACAAATTGATGCAGTCGTTGGTTCTCAACAATAATAAGGAAAGCTATTTCGTGCGGGATTTCGTTAGAATCGGAAAAGTCCGACGTTCGAAGAAATTATCTTTCAAGAAGTTTTCCCGGAAATTACTTAAACTCTGTGTCTGGTCATTATTCCATTTCAGGTAATTACAAATCATTACCCAAATTAAGTCCATGAAAACTTTTCATATCATTTTTGTGGTGGATAAACTGTCTCTCTGTAGTTTTTCGTGTAGATATCCTCGATCTGAAATCAAAGAAACAAAGTTTTGAAATCCATGTCACTGTAGAAGAGCGGACTAGGTTTCCTCCTGAAGAAATATGCCAGAAACATGAAATTGCTTCTCAAAAATGAAAATCAAAATAAATATTTATATGAACTACAAAACAAAAGTTCTTCAATATTGCTGATATAAACATTGTTTCAGTCGACCTTCTAAACTAAGCCTAGCATTAGATACAAATGCAGGAGTTTTCTCCAAGCTCCACCCAGTCAACATCTCTGTGAGCTCGAATATTCAGTAGAAACTGCCCGCATGTTTCATTATTAGCCGCTTTTGAAGTTCTTTTTTAATTGATGTAACCATTAAATGAACGAATCGGAAAGATGCATTTATTTGTTATCAACAACACTACTAAGAAAATGTCAGTTCTGACAATTAATTATTCATATATATAATCATTGAGAAGCAATATTGCCACTTCGCATATTTTGAAAATAACTGATATGAAGTTACTTATTACTTTTTCTATACGCAAGATGAATTTTATTAAATGAAAAAAAACAGTGCTACTACATGACTCTGAAGAATATCGGGGTTCGTTGAATTACACTACAAAAATGCAAACAGTTGATTACTATGATTTTTTTACTTCAGAATACCCTGTTGATTACAAATCGATTACGAGCGCAAGCCCTATCTAACCCGCCTAACCTATAATGCAACGATCATGTAATATCCATTACATGAGAGTTGCATACGCTATTTTATCTACACCCGATAAATAGTGAAGAAAAATATTATATTTATATTTGTATTGCACACAATAATACTGATTAAACGAATTTTTCAGAAAAATTCTACAGAATTGTAATTAATGGTATGACTTCGAGAAATGAAACGATGAGAAATGAAGAGAAGATCAAAAATAAAAAAGATTACTCCAGGCCGGATTCGAACCCATGTCTCTTTCAATTAACTGATTAGATCTCAGCGCCTTAGACAGCTCGGCTACGGAAGCTCAGAAAATTTAATTTAAAAAATAAAGAGATGAATCATGCATTCGTCAAATGAAAAATTCAGTCATTCTAACTTCATATCTGCCGGTGAAGGTGTCGAAGGTGATTCTCCCATATCGCTGGTATCAGACATTTTGTTATGATAATCGAAGTTTGGCTATATTCTTCAAAAATTCAATACCTATACCGATTTTGACTTGACAAACGTCAAATGCAGAGCATGCACATCATGCTCCATTGAAAAATATTGGGTTTCTATTGGTTGAAAATCTGTATCGTAATGGATTTCATTATAAAACGGGTTGTGGGCATATTATGCAACGATCGTGTAATGATGGTTATTAATATATGAGCATAAACCGGGATACGAAACGAGCCGAAGGTGAGTTTCGTATGGTTTATGCGAGTGTATTAATAACCATTACATGAGAGTTGCATACGCTATTGTATCTACACCCAATAAATAATGAAGAACTAGAAATATTATAATATTAGGTATTTATATTGAACACCATAATAGTAGGTAATCAACCGTATTTCTTTGAAAAATTCTACAGAATTATAATTAATGGTATAACCACAGAAAATACAACAATGAGAAGGAAAAAAATTAAAAAAGTCTTTGCCGAGGTCTGGGATTGAACCCGGGAAGTTTGTGATCACTGCCCGCGCCGCTGACCACTCCGCCATAAAAGCACATTAAACTTGGACGAAAATAACAACACATGTGTTGCATTTGTCAAATGAAAAATATAATTCTTTCCATTGTATTTTTTTTCTTGTCTAAGACATCTGTGGAGGAGTCGCTGGTAATTCTTCTATATCACTGCTATAAGACATTTTCATACGATTATCGAAAAATGACTAAATTCTTCAAAAATTCAATACCTACTGATTTTGACTTGACAAACGTCAAAATGCAAAGCTTGCACATCATGCTTGATTGAAAAATAATGGGTTTCTATTGGTTGAAAATCTGTATCGTAATGAAAATCTGTATCGTAATGGATTCCATTATAAAACGGGTGGTGGGCATATAAGTGTATTATTAGAGTACGGGTGTAGATAAAAGTGTATTAGAGTACGGGTGTAGATGAATGTCTTTTTGCGTTCTTTCTTCTAATCAAAATAATTCGATTTGACTCACGTGGATAATCCCTCGATGGAGCTCGTCTGGAACATACAGCTTCCAGGGGTGGTTTTTCAAAAGCAGTAACTAATTGAATTCTCTCGGTAACCAAATAGATAGGTTTAATGCACATGCACGCTCAGGAAATATTACTGGCATTTTACAGTGTCGAAGCCATGCTTGATGCTCGCCATTCGCTGGCGTTACTCAGTCTGCCGTCTGCCTTTCTTTCCCCTCTCCTTATTCACCCCGTTTTCTCAGTCCGCCGTACATCCACGCCTGCGCCAGATTTACCGTTACGTCATAGGCGTGCCAATCCGTTTTGACACGGAGATCACTTCAACTCATTTATAAGCATTTTTGAATGTGAAGACATATGAGCGAGATGAAAGAACAGTAATACAACAGGGGTACTTGGTAAGCAGTTCTTCATTGGGAGGTTGGCTGTGATTTCCAAAAAGATTACTCCTCACTTCAGATACATTTGAATCGTTCACATCAAGTGACACTTTGCGATGGAGATCAAAATTGGTATTGCGCACGGACCCTTTTTTACAGTGATTTTGAACCAGCGGTGATGAGTATATGCATTCCATGGTTGTATTTTTCAAGCGAATTTCTTCTCGCAGAAATTCCTCTGAACGTTTTTTCTCATGGGTGTTTGTGCATATTATAAGGTATGAAATTGTTTCAACGAGTAATTTTTTTTTCTCGCAGTAATCACGTTTGAGTGTGATTGAACAAATGGTTTTGAAAACGGTCGTTTTGGGTAAATTTTTTGTCGCAGTAACCACATGTGGATCGTTTTTCGCCAATGTGAGAGGACAAGTGAGTTTGCAAATTTGCTCTTTCAGCGAATCTTTTGTCGCAGTGATCACAATTGAATGGTTTTTCTCTTGTGTGAGTGAGCATATGAGATCGCAGAGAGCTTTTCACTTTGAATCCTTTCACGATAAAACAGCTTTTCTGCAGACTGAGCAAGAAATTCGTTCACAACAGTATCCCAATAATTCTTGCCAGTCTTATCGGTTAAGTTGGAAGATCTCTCTAGATGAATCATAAATCCATTATCGGATACCACCTCTTCGTTTATATCAATAAATGTATGTAGCTTTTCGTGATTATCGTCGCTTATTTCTTCTTTGATATAAGTGCTAGCACATTCATTCTTGATTTCAACTCTCATTGAGTGTGAATCACCTTCAAACTCACTAACACAATCATTGATCAGCACTTTTTTTTGAATTAATCATCTGAATGATCTGCGATTCTCTCAATATTTCTATGGTTGCCAATTGAAGTACTCCTAGTGCCATTTTTGGTATCAAACATTTCCAATTCGATGATTTTTGACTGAGAAATTCCCCCATCATTGCTATCGTCGCTTATTTCTTCTTCAGTATAATTCATTCTTGTTTTTGACATCAAAATTGGTTCTTCTTGAGTTATCCTCATGTTATTAAGTTTCCAATTCTTCTTTTTACATACCAATATTTGCGATTTTTCTTGTGATTTGCCCAGGCACTACTGTTTTAATGGTTTTGAGCTGGCCAATAGTTTGATCCATCTTTATTACTTGTCCTCAACTATCAGCCACTGGTAGGAATACGTTTTGAGCAGAGTCGATACGAGTAATAAGTGTTCACAAGCGAAGAACTAATTGATGCACTCATAGTGAAATGTATTTCGTAAGGTATTGCCTCACAATCTGAAAAATCCGACCTCCGAGGGAATTAATGATTCAAGAAGTTCTCCAATTATTAATCAGGAAAGTACCGAAACTTTGTGCCTGTTTATAATAGTTCATTCGAAAATAATATTTTTAGTGTATGAACTCTTTATTATACTGTAATGTTTCGGAGTTTCGGAAAACAAAACGCTAACGTTCTCAAAACCGCGATCGTATTCTGCAATCATTCTTCATCCATAAAAATTCAGTATTCATTATTCAACTTTGTTGATGAAAAAAAAAAAACAGTAACAAGAATCAGGCAAGTGAAATAATCTTCAATGTGTTCAATTATTTTCAAAGGGTTAAATGTGAGTCGGATACGCTATCAACTGTAAAGAATATGACATCCCTACTTTCAGGTAACATTAAATAGATTTGAAGAATGACTATTACAACACGAATCTCAATTTTGTATCAAGTATTTCAATAAGAAAGATTGAAAGAGTGGTCAAAGAAGGGGAGCAATTACTTACTGCAAAAAACGGCCAAGTGAAATTATCCACCCCAAGAAAGAAGCGGCCTAGAAATGCACTTCCATAAGATTGAAGGATCTCGTATTACGGTCAAAAACACAAAATTAACGACGTTAAGGGAATTGCGGTTTCCGAAACATCCCTCCGTAGAGTTTCAAAGATAATAGGTTTCAAATGGAGAAGGACTGAAAATAATGAAAACATTTCAATAGAGAATATGGCATTGAGGAGCAGATATTTACAAAAATATCAATAGCATTCTAGCCAACAGAAACCAATTGTTTACCTTGACGAAACATACTTCCATAAAGAACATACATCTTCCAAGAACTGGATGAATCAACCAAGGGTATATTTAGAAATATTGCGAAGGGACCAAGACTCATTATTATCCATGCAGGAGGTGACATGGGCTTTATATATATATATATATATATATATATATATATATATATAAAATTCAGGAGTATCTTGACTGAACTTGGTAAGGAATGATATTCTTCTTGGGGATGCAGTCAGGATCAGATGGCCACAATTAAAAGTGTTCTCTTTGGTAGGTCTGAGCTTTCAGAATACTTTATTTCATTATCAAAGACATCTAAAAAGTGTTCATGGTGAAACATAAAAATATTTGGTAGAAAAATATTTCCATATTTAACTTACATCGTGAGATAGCAAAGTGAGACTTGCATTAACACAAGAAACCAAGAAAATTTTGGAATGAATTCAAAGAAAAGAACCCAAAAGGGAAATTGACAGTAAATTATCAATTTGACATAATTACTAGAGGGTGATTTCTTATTTTTATCATCATATAGGGTTATGAGAAGAAACAGGAAATGAGTTTATATATACTATTAATTTAATAAACGATGATATTTTTCGATATCTTTACTGTAAAGTTGAAACTTCTTGTAGACACCAACTGGCATTGAATTCGATTTGATGTTAGGGTGGTTGGTGTCTACAAGAAGTTTCAACTTTACAGTAAAGATATCGAAATATCTCATCGTTTATTAAATTAATCGTATATATAAACTCATTTCCTGTTTCTTCTCATAACCCTATATGATGATAAAAATAAGTAATCACCCTCTAGTAATTATGTCAAATTGATAATTTACTGTCAATTTCCCTTTTGGGTTCTTTTCTTTGAATTCATTTCAAAATATATATATATATATATATATATATATATATATATATATATATATATATATATATATGCGAAATTGGTATTCTGGGAGTTTAACGTTGATTTGTCGGTATTGACTTTCGATGTCTTGAAAATGCCAACTGAGATGTTGGCGAAACGTCGAAAGTCAATACCGACAAATCAACGGATAAACTCCCAGAATACCAATTTCGCATATATATATATATATATATATATATATATATATATATATATATAAATGATATACTTCTTGGGGATGCAGTCAGGATCAGATGGCCACAATTAAAAGTGTTCTCTTTGGTAGGTCTGAGCTTTCAGAATACTTTATTCCATTATTCTCCATTATTACTCGCAATAATAATAGTTACCATTTTTGAGTCGTGGTATAATCTACTATTTAAGCACTTTTGTGAAATGTACTACTTTCTACTCAGAAAATAGTTAGTGAACTTTTTCTAACTCCCATAGGAAAATGATGTAACGATTCAATAGCAATGGCGAACGTACTCCAATGAGCGAAATCCATTTTAGTCCAAATAACAATGGCACATTTCAGTTTAATGAAATTCCCTCGATCAAACATTTCACGCCACATAGACACTCTGATGAGATACTGAATCACTCGAAATAATTGAAAATTCGTGGCGATGTGTGAACAGCACCCAAGTATGGGCATATTCAGGTCGATTCTGGTGGCCTATCGATTCTTGAATATCACTAGATTATTGCGAAATATTCAAGAATAGGACCAAAAGCAATTATGGTGCATATAAAAATTTTGCATTAGTCAATATTTTTCGAAGCTTCTTCTGGGAATGAATGTTATATCATAGTGAGAAACCAGTACCCACAAGAGATATCCCGACGGTGTCGATTATTTTCAATAACCAATAACCAATATTGAAAGTCATTTAAGATTCACCAAAATATACCTGATTCATACGAAGTTGAAATGTTGAAGCCATACAGGGTTTACCAATCATAAAATAACTGTAACTCAAAATTCTCGAGAACTTTTTTGTTGCTGTCCAATAATAATTCCCAGGTTTAAATGACAGAAATCATAGTTTCCGAGACAAGTTAGGTTGTTTCGATACAGTTCTTGGTGCTACACAAAACCAACAGCTGACGGCCAACTTTTTCTGAACGAACAATAAATTTGTTGATTGAAATGCAAATCTGTAAAAAACTGAACAGTCAGAAACATTAATTTTGCAAAAATAGGCAATACTAAAAGAATAAAAAACAAAACTCAGGTATCATACAATTTTATCCATAATACACCCATAAATTCACAAACGTTCATGGCAACCCCTATTAGTAAAGAAATATCGATTTTTTGACAGAGATGAAAAGTAAAGTGCAGCTGACATTTTCCGAGGAAAAAATAAAAATATGATTTGAATAATTGTATAGAAAATGGGATGTAAGTAAATTTCAATAGATCATTGTACATAGAAGGTTTATGGAAATATCGCGAATGCCAAGGAATGAACTATGATATGGAAGTGGGGTGAGGATCACCTAGCAACGAAGATATATTGAGAAAGGAGATTTTGTGGTAGCGAAAAACGGAAAAGTTAAATTTGTTACAGGCTTTTTGAGATTAGTTAATTGTGAAAGAAAATCCATGGAAACAAGTAAAATCCAGTTCAGAAGAACAGAGTAAAGTATAATTGAAGCTGACGATAGAAACTTACATGTCAATCAGACGCACAAAGTGAAAATCTAGGGCAGAAAATTTTGAAGAAGCCATAGGTTACAGCTAATAGTATTTTCCAATGTCTTATCCCTATAAGCCAAGCCTAAGAGGAAATTCCATACCGTCCTGGCTAAGTACTCCCCTAACGAAATAATACACAAACCAACGACTTCAATTGTCTGTTCGCCAAAAATACAGGGATTTTTAATACTCATCCTTGAAGTTTATCCGAATCTATAATCTATTACGAGAAAACTGGTCTGATACAATTGATGATTACATCAATCACCGCTCGCTGAGGATGTGTCTTGCCCGTTTAGGTGTCATATAGAAATGGATGTTTTCACGAATCTTCTTTTATGCAAGATGGTATTTACGGGGTTCTTATTCTTTTTGTTCGGCTTTGCAACTAAATTAATAGTGATAAATTCTAATAAAATTTGAGAAGGATTATAAGTCCCCGTATCTTACTTGGTTATTTCGTAAGGAGAGTAATTTGCCAGGACGGTATGGACAGATATTAGTCTGACATTTCGTAAAAATAACTTCAAAATGGAAGTCGAAAGTTCGAACGAATCAGAAGAAACCAAACGGATAAAAACCCCGTTGGGACCATCCTGCACATATATACAGGTGTTTTCACTCCATATAAAAGATTTTCAGCAAATCAGACAACCGATCTGGCTTACTTGATCAAGAATTGATGACGTAGATCGTAATCATAACTCAAAAATTTCGCCAGGTATCGCCACTGTCGCAGTTGAGATGACAGTCATGTGCACGTCCTGTGTTGCCAAGTGGCTATGTCGTTGCGAATTCTGGTCTAGTTGCTGAAAAAATTAGTTGATTGTTGATATTTTCATGTGAGCAATATATTATTGTGATCTCAATTCAAAAGCTCGGTTTAGAAATAGTATCACAATTCAGTCGAATATTATTCACGTTAATGCGTGTGAGCGAATAGGAGTGAGAATTGTGATAAAATTTTATGGATATGTGAAGTGGGAAAATGTCATTTTTTCTGGTGAGTGAAATCATAATTTTTTCTCAAAACCTTCTGGGTTGAACTGAAAATATCTAAAACACATATCACTGCATTTATAGAATATTCAGAACGCGTGCGCACTCTAGAATGTTGTTACCAGCAAACTTCTCTTGTGTTTTTATTATGATTACTAGGAAATTTTCAAATGGTTATTGAATAGACTAGAACGTGAGATTATTCTTGGAGGTAGATCTCGCGTTCAACGTATTCCATGGATCGAGTAATCTCGAAAATTTTCAGAAATTTCAACCACAAGCGCACCCTTGAGGCGTAATTTCGAACAACTACACCCTGTCTTCAGCTTCGTCTGAAACAATATCGCAACACTGAAAGCACCAGTATGAAGCTATCTTAGTATATAGTATAAATAAAACACAACACAGACAATACCAAATACACGGACACACTGTAAAAGGACAGGACAACATGTCAAAATGACATCCTGGAGCGGGAAGTGTATCCATAGGCCGCCCATCTCCCTTTAGAGGAACGAACGGTCCGCTTCTACCCTCATACAACAGCACAGAACTGAAAGAGTTCGGCCTGCAGCTGCACACGCAGGTATTGTGCGTTGCTCTAGTTGTGCTCGGCCAAGTTTTACACACTCAGAGGTGAAACCGCATCTCCTACCCATAGGCTTGTATGCAGGTAGCGTCAATAAGATAAGATAATTAATGTGGCAAGGATATGACTGTCACGTGTCAAATTTGGCGAAGGCGACGGGTCGGGAAACCGGTGAAAAAACCGAAAAAGGACACGGAACGACAGCGCCAACTCCTTCGCCGTCAGGCAAATAACTATTGCATTTTGCAACTGACTGCCATCCGAACTGAGACTCTGGCTCATTAAATTAAATCCGCCATCGCCCACTCACTAACTTGTTACATTATTTACCAAACTGAATCCTCATCAAACAATAACAATGAAATATCATCAATCTTAATAACTACACGATTATTTCGAAGAGATCTTCGGCAATCATCAATCATCGAGAGGAGAACAAGAAGGTCGAATCTAACGTGGACGTTGGAGAGACAGACGACCGTTTACTAAGTCGTTGAACTTCACGTTTTTTTTTGCTTGGAGTCACGATTTTTTCACTAGGAAACTGATGTTACTGATCAGTGGTGAGTAACGTTGAACTTTGGGAAAAACCTTCTGAATTGAAGAATTCACATCCCTTTAGAATAACCCCCAAATAACCAAAGAATATCTGTGGTGGAACATTCGACAAGGAACCTGCTAGGCATATACGTTGAAGTGTATTGAAAAAAATGATTGACTTATACTTCGAGCAGTATTCTTGAAATATTCTTGAACCTTCGTGTCTATACCATGCATTGAGGAATATACATTAAAAGAAAATGCTCAGCATATTTTTTTCTATATTTTTAAAAAAACCGTTCTTTATAAAATATGAACAATATAGTTCGGAGGTACATTTGGCAACCATACATCAAACCACACTGATGTTACCTTATCTCCGTGACAAAGTTATCTATACCTCTTCAGGTTAGATTGTTGAGGCGTTGGATTTGAGAATTGCTCGTTTGATCGACATGTGTTCAAATGTTATTTGGCAATTCATTTTTTGTTGTGCTGGAAAGCACATGCTAATCATATGGGAGAAGTTTATCTGAAGTATATGCCATGCACGTATTCCGGCACATGCTGAGCATATGAACCATAAAAATAGTGAATATTGGACATTTTAATGATTCAGATGTTTTATGGAGCTCTTCCATTAAGAACATATTCTATAGGTGTTCTATATGTCCTCGGAGGATTGAAAAATGAAATAGAAAATACAGGTTAATTTTCTAAAATTACATTGGCTGTGTGAAATAATACAACACCCTGTATCATTATTCTATAACCCATTAGAAGTTGCAATAACAAAGTCCAAACTGTATTTGGAAGTTCTTATATTCAAATCAGATATAAACAAAAAATGTCCAAAAATGTAAATATTGAGAATTGGTTTCAAAAATGAATCTCTCTGTTTTTGATGCGCTCAAAGCGTAAGAGATAATGTCGAGTTCGAGATATACGCAGATTCACACGAAATGGAAGCCCTGTAATGTTCAAAGAACACCACGAGAATCAAGGGACCGGAGATACGAATTAACATTCACTTTGAATTATTGAAGTTTGTAAGCCTCAGGAAAAACTTCTCTGGGCAAAGAGTTTCGAAGTTCAGTTGTTTTATTGAAAGAAGATCCCTGAGCAAGCAAGGTTCGACATGTCTCCAAATTCACAACAAAGGGTTGGGAATTCTGTATTAGAAGCTGACAAGAAGTGAAGTATTTCTTCGTACGAAATAGAAATACAAGTTTCTGGGTAGTACCTTGAGTGATTGATCTCACATGGTTTTCCCATGAGAGATTATCACTGATCGTAATTCCTAGCATCGAGATACTTGACTTTGTAGGAATAGTTACTCTTGACATTTCAATACTAGGACAAGGAATGAATTTCAACACACTGAACACATATAAAAGATGTTTTATCATCTCACTATAGAAGATGAATTGGATAAACTGAATCTGTTTTATATGCACTCTCTCTTCAACACACATCTTTTGCCAATTACTTCTCATTAGTTCTATTGTAGGAGTTTTGCATTCTCTGAGGAATTTTGTAACAATCGAGGAAACTTTGCAAAGTGATATCAATGTACGGGTTGTGGTAATAACAATATCTCCTTGGTATCCAAAAGATGAATCAGAAAACACGGAAAATCGGGAATTCACGAAATTGATTATTGATATTGCAACAATAATATATTAACCAGAGCCGACGAGCTCTAAAAACCTCAGCTTCCTCTAGCAGGAACCTTAAACTCCCAAAGCTATTGTATAGCGAGGCACGTATTGCGGTTTGGTGAACCCTGATATGTGACAATCTCACAGGCATCTGTAAATTATCTGATCAATATTGTCGCAACTTGGTACTCGCTTGGCTTATTACGAGAGGATTTTTCGCTGTTTCACCCAACTTTCATTCATCTAAATAAAGGAAGAACTCATTTGAAAACTAAATTGAATATGTATTATGAGAGAAATGAGAAAATATGCTCAAAACTGAACTGACATTGAATAGCTAACGAGAAATAAAAAAAAACACCAAAAACTCACAATATATTACTAACCAGCAGGATTGTCGAGAAAGATGAAAGATATGTGTTGCATTCTCAAAAATGTTCTGGAACCATTTCTGAAGAGTGATCAATGAATACTGACTGATCTACTGAATACTGAATACCGAATCTTGATCTTCAATATTTTTAAAGATTCATAGGCTGAGGTTGCAAGTTTGGTCACAGTACTAAGGTGGAATGCCTAGCACGCATCCGTACAAGTTTGCGAATTTGGAGATTGTTTTATATCCTATAATCGTATCAATTGGATATCTATGAACTTGGAGTATTGAAATATGGAATTGTAATACTGAGTGTTTCTGTTTTAGAATATAAAAGTTGAGGTTGAAACATCTCTCAATTCATGTATTTGTTTGAATGGATTTGAATAAATTAATGACAACTTTCCATATTTGACAATATCCCACCCTAAAAGGTTGTCCGTTCATGAATGAACGACTATTCGTTTACACGAGTTAATTTTCGTTCAAAGATTACTTTCGTAAAACTCCCGATCCGAAACGTTCTGATTAATTTCCATGTTTATGTTCGTAAGTAATTATATCAAAGTTGCTATGATTTTCGTGCTCCGGCTCGAATCCAAGAGATCAAAGACGAAGTCGTAGTTGAAAAATAACCAATTAACCTTATGATTCTGGCAGGGCACGAACTGATTGAAAGATTCTCAAACCTGATTATACGAGTTATCAGGCCTTGTAGGAACACAGAGAGAAAATTCTGTTTGACTAATCAAAATTGATGAATTCGAGGAGCTGAGAATTTTTGTATTTAGCAATGTGATGGAGACTGCGTTGGTATAGCTGATACAATTTAAAAACATCATAGGCGTGGTTAAAAAATTTGGAAGTACACTGTAGCCAGATTGTCTAGCAATGGATTGTGCGTTGATGTCATGTCGTCATCGATGTCGTGCAACAATTTTTTAATTGTATTCACTATAGTTGAGTGGTATCATTTGGCATCCATGCGAAAACAGAATAATTATCAATGCCATCGAAAACAAAATCAGATATGAAAATGGAGAAGTTACTTTGACCTGTCTGAAATGAGTTATCATAGAAATGTTTGGGGTTAGGTCGAATATTTACCGAAGTTTCGACTCCTATAAGACCGTCTCCAGGAAACTACAATATTAATCAAAATGTTTAGAACATCGAGCACAGAAATGAATGATTGGGAAGTGGATTTTGACAAGAATGCTTCAACAGAGATGAAAATAAATGAACAGGTTATTGAATAGAATTTGAGATAATATTGTATAGTGGCTGATAATGTTCCTTGCTGAGCAGAATTTGTTCGGACTTCCATCGTCTATATAGTCGAGTCTACTCCAAACTTGAAAAAAAATTATAAGATGGAGGAAAAAAGTGTCAATTGAACCAATGAATCACAAATCAAAATTGAAATAAACGATGAAGCAAGTATATAGCTCCCGAACTTCCAAAATGAATGAGTATAATTTGAACGAAAAGCAGAAAATGGCGATGAAAAAATACCGTCATATGAATGGTCCGAACGAATTTCATCAAAAGAGGCATTTGATAGAATTTTTTTGTAAACTTGTCACTCTTAGATATATATATCGAACATTACAGGGCTTTCCTTTCATGTGAATCCGTATTTAAAAGAAGGTGAACGAACTGAAACCAAATGGATACCTACACCATTTTTCCTAAAAAAAAAAAAACTTCAACTTTATCGACTATTAATGGAATTCACCAATCAAGGTAGAAATGAAACGTTACCGATGTATTAGCCAGATCGATGATCTCTTTCTCAGGCCCAGTCCAAGTATTTCACGAAGTCTATGAGTATATGTCAATAATAATAATTAATCACACAACACGAAGGCCTGTGCCCGAGTTTCATTACGAATAATTGTTACACACTTCAGGTTCACATTATAAGCTAAACAGAATGTTGTTATAAAAAGTAAATGAACTCAAAGACAATATATATGTATATGAATGAAAAAGAGCAAGTTGAAATGAGAGGTAGATATATAACATTTTACTTATATAAGTAATCGGTAAAAAAGCTATCAGATCCTCTGTCAGGAACAAAACAATTCGAATACAATTGGTATAACAGTATAGAGTAAACAACTGGTACAGTCAATAAATAAAACGTGTACACACAAAGGCAGAGCCTGTGTCTGAATTTTATTACAAATAATAGTTGCACATTTCATGTGCACATTATGAGCTAAACAGAATGTGATTTTGAAAAGTATGTGAACACAAAGACCAAATATTATGTGTATATGAATGAAAAAGAGCTAGTTGAAATGAGAGGCGAAGTTACATAGATCAACAATCAAGTAGGGGGGTGGATAAATGACATTTCACTTATATAAATAATCAGTAATAGTAAACTATATTTTATTCATATCTATCAGATTTTGATTAAAATCAATGAATCTCTGTTTCGTTCCGAACATATCTAATATATTACATTCAACGATAAATTACCAAGAATATTTCCATCGTATGTTGAAAATCCCATATGAAGCGGGACATTTTCAATCAATTACAGCGAATATTTCCATCATATGTTGAAAATCCCATATGAAGCGGGACATTTTCGATCAATTACAGCAATAAATTCCCGGCGGGACATTTTCGGGTTGGTAAATACCCGGTAAGTATCGAAAAATACCCGCTCGGTCCGTGTTTCTATAGTAACGATTGTTAAAATGTACATTTGTCATCTTGACAGGCATAAATACTGAATTTTAAACGTCGTTGTTTCAACTCCGGAAATATTCTACCGAATTACACTCGTGCATCAAAATAAACCTGATAATTTTCCATTCAAGCATGTTGTTAGTAAAAAAACTGCATTCGGTTATTTTCATATTTTGCTAAAAGTCCTCCTTCGGAGTCGGGCTCTTTCAACAAAATATGAAAATAAACTCACGCAGTTTTTAGAAAACATGCTATCATGGAAAATAATCGGTAATTTTGAAGCACTTGTTAGATTACTCCCTATAAATTCTCGGCGGTACATTTTCGAACTGGTAAATACCCGGTAGGTAGCGAAAAATACCCGCTCGGTCCGTGTACCTATAGTAACGATTGTTGAAATGTACATTTGTCATTTCGACAGGCATACATTCTGAATTTTAAACGTCGTTGTTTTAACTCCGGAAATATTCTACCGAATTACACTCGTGCATCAAAATAAACCTGATAATTTTCCATTCAAGCATGTTGTTAGTAAAAAAACTGCATTCGGTTAATTTCATATTTTGCTAAAAGTCCTCCTTCGGAGTCGGGCTCTTTCAACAAAATATGAAAATAAACTCATGCAGTTTTTAGAAAACATGCTATCATGGAAAATTTTCGGTAATTTTGAGGCACTTGTTAAATTACTCCCTATAAATTCCCGGCGGTACATTTTCGAACTGGTAAATACCCGGTAGGTAGCGAAAAATACCCGCTCGGTCCGTGTATCTATAGTAACGATTGTTAAAATGTACATTTGTCATCTTGACAGGCATGAATACTGAATTTTAAACGTCATTGTTTCAACTTCGGAAATATTCTACCGAATTACACTCGTGCATCAAAATAAACCTGATAATTTTCCAATCAAGCATGTTGTCAGTAAAAAAACTGCATTCGGTTAATTTCATATGTTGCTGGAAGTCCTCCTTCGGAGTCGGGCTCTCTCAACAAAATATGAAGATAAACTCATGCAGTTTTTAGAAAACATGCTATCATGGAAAATTTTCGGTAATTTTGAGGCACTTGTTAAATTACCCCCTATAAATTCCCGGCGGTACATTTTCGAACTGGTAAATACCCGGTAGGTAGCGAAAAATACCCGCTCGGTCCGTGTATCTATAGTAACGATTGTTAAAATGTACATTTGTCATCTTGACAGGCATGAATACTGAATTTTAAACGTCATTGTTTCAACTTCGGAAATATTCTACCGAATTTCACTCGTGCATCAAAATAAACCTGATAATTTTCCAATCAAGCATGTTGTCAGTAAAAAAACTGCAATCGGTTATTTTCATATTTTGCTAAAAGAGCCCTTCTCCTTCGGAGTCGGGCTCTTTCGACAAAATATGAAAATGAACTCATGCAGTTTTTAGACAACATGCTTTCACCGAAAATTATCGGTAATTTCAAGCACTTGTATAATTACTCCCGACAAGATCGCGGTTTTCTCAGAATAATCAAGTAGATATATTGTTACCGTGACTACGGGGTATACAATTGTCAGGGGTAATATAATAAGTGGTATGATTATTACCGATAATTTTTTGGAATATTAATGAATTGCAATCCCAAAGCTGAAAATACTACGAGTCCGCAGGACGAGTTGTATTTTCTTGCATTGGGATTGCCAATGAATTGATATTCCAAAAAATTATAGGTTATTAATCATACCACGAATTATATTTAGGACGACAATATAACCCCTGTTTGAGCAAAAATTGTTGAATTGCCTGGTAATTGATTCTTTATTTCTGGCCGTATTCAAGGGAATACTCTTTTCCACTGCTTCATCTATGATACCAATCGCCATTTGTCCCCAACGATCGCTCATATTGATTAAGAAATATAATTAATCAAAACACATAGATTTGACGTTTATAATTTAAATCATTATTTTCACTTGACAGGTAGTGAAACAAAAACTAAGCAGGTTTATCACCGTGAAAATACAGCGACAAGCTATATTTTCACTGTAATTCGGATTCTATTGGCTGAATTTCAAAATTTGAAATAGACTGATTGGTTGTTAAGCAAGGAGATATATTGTCACCAATATAAATAAATGTCCAAGTCAATAAATGACAGATAAAGTCCAGAATAGATTAAATGAGGGCAGGAAGTGAGGGCGGGAAGTAGAGGTGTGTAATATGACACTTCCCAACCTTCAATGACGTAAGTAATGACAGAATTACATGTATGGTTGTAAATGGAATAGTATCAGATTCTCTGTCAGGAACAAAACAACTCGAATACAATTAGTATAACATTGCAATATCTGGAGAAAACATAGATCTCGAAAGAAAACATGTTATATTCATTGGCACATCCCTAGGGTCCAGATCCTATTAAACCCAACACAATCGCCTCCAACGGCAATTTTTTCCCTAACGAATAAAATCCGATATCTAATAATCTCGACCCCATATTCGATATCAATGGATTCGAAATCGGGCCATCTTCCACAATTACCGGCGCGTGTGTCAAATTTTGTCGCCTTCGAGAAATAGTCCGAAAGAAACCGGAAGTCTCGTGCCCTGCAGGGAGAATATGATGCCTTCAGCACGGTTACATAATAAAGATTTCAGAGCCACTGTTATGGAAATGCTCTCGATAAAAGTTTCATGACTGCTATCTTGTAATGGACTCGGAATGTCTCTGGAGAGTGCTTTTTCGAGCGATGGAACATTGCTTTTAATAGATTCGTAGTTGGAAGTTCCGGAGTTTCGTTTATTATTTGTTTCTTGAATAACTATCTGAATTGCAGTATTAAAGAACTTGAAATGATAATATTATAACGTTCTGGAGTTTATATAATTATCAAAATCGAATTATCATCACCTTGAACGCTTTTCACAGTTACCTTAAAAACTTATATCACTCGAACTTAACGTGAATTTCTATTACTATTATTATTCATTTATTCATTTCCCACGAAACATGCATTATGTTACTAGTGGAGAAAAAAGTAAAATAATATAAATAAAAATGGAAAGAAAAATAAAGTAATAAAATCGGAATACTTCCAAATATCACTAATGTAAATTCACAAGTGTGCAAATAGTCAAAATGTTATTGTGGAAGAAAAAAGTCCAACTTACGATAATAAATATGTTTCCAAATAGTTTTTGGATTACAGTTCGCCACAAGATTTTGAATAATTTGGTAATTCATTGTAATTTTATGCCTTGAAAATAAATCGATTGTTGACCCAAATTTGTTTTCATTTACATAACTGACAAATTGTTCGAATGCCTTGTAGAATGGTTATGGTGGTTACTAACAGGTATGAAAACCAAATAAGAGTGTTTGAAGTTATTTTTAATCTGGTGAATGACAGTACAAATTTTGAGTTTATGAAGGGAGGAAATATCTAGAAGTCGTTTCGGTTCGTATAAGTTGACTGTAGGTTCCTGGTAGTCTAATTTGAATATACACTTGACAATTTTGTTTTGTAGTGTTCCCAACGGTCTGGTCACATTTTTTTTGCTGGTCCCCAAACAGAAACCAAATACTGGACTTTGGAAAACACTGAAGAATAATTAATTAATTTCAGATATTTTAACGGCAAATATTCCCTAATTTTGAATAAAATACCGATCATAGGTGATATTTGTTGTCTCAATATTTCAATGTGTTTGAACCACGATAAATTTCAATCGATATACAAACCGAGAAATCTCAAAATTGGAGAATACTTTATGTTCAACTCTTTGAAATTAATGGGGTTTTTCAAGTTGATTAAACTAGTTCTTTTAGTTGTGAACATAAATAAGGATTTTTCAGAATTTAACGTTAGCATATGTTTCACAAGCCAAGATGGGATTTTCTCAATGTCTTTCAACATATTCGTTTTGATTTTTTTCAAACTGTATCCATCATATATTAAGGTTATATCATCAGCAAACATTTTTATTTTCCCAGCTAGCTCTGAATCCGATAATGAGTTTATATAAATAAGGAGCAGAACAGCTCCAAGGATTGATCCTTGTGGAACTCCACACAATACTGTTTTAGGCAACCCTTTACCGTCTTCCATGAATACAAGCTGTTGTCTGAAAAGATGATAATTTTGGAACCATTCATGAGCACAGCCCCTCACACCAGTTTTATATAAGATATTCAATGAAATTTGATCAACTGTATCAGAATCTTTTCGAAGACAAGCGCTAGAATACCACATTTTTTACCCGAGTCTATATCGAGTTGAATTCAGGTAATTACATCAAGTGTTGCAGACTCTGTATCGTTGGATCTTCGACAACCGTACTGTCCTTCAAACAATGATTTTGATTTCTCAAGATATTCACGCAATCTGTTATGCAATGATTTTGCAATTAATTTAGAGAGAACTGAAATTATCGAAATGGGTCTGTAATTTATCATTTAATTTTTTTTCCTGATTTATTTCACTATTGAAGTAAGCATTTTCAGGATAAGGAAATGTGTAGTGCTCTCAGAGATAAATGATGAGAATATGAGAAAATGGAAATTCGGGAAAATAACTCGTAAAACTTCGACCTTTTGAAACGATACGAGTGGTCATAAGTTTAGAGTAGTCCCATATTTATGGAACTCATTCAAAAAGAGGACTTGGAGAACAGATATTCGATAAAGTAAATATGAAAGTTGCATACAAAACTTCTCATCGATTACAAGGAACATCAGACCAATTATCAACAGACGAAGTTCATATCGGACCACAAAACCTTGTTGGTAGTTTAAGCCCGACTTCAGCTTGTAAAGTACATAAATACACTGGCCAGCAAAATTAACGCACCACTAAGATATTTTAATAAATAATTTTTATTTAATGAAGATTGCTACAAATTGTGTTGTTTTAATAAATTTCATTCTATTTTCAACCTTTTACAAAAATTTATAATGAAAAATTATAATGAAAAATGTAACTCCAAAAGAAAATAAGAAATAAACACACTTTATAGGAAATAAACAAATAAAAAACCCACCAGAAGTAATTAATATTCTGAACAAATGATAAAATGTACTAATGAAAATATAGTTGTGACTATATGATATCCTGCGTTTTCTTGTATGTCCATGTCTCATTTCCTCTCTCTCCGTTAAAGTAATCTGGGAAAAAGAGGCTGTGAGTCATACGAACAAAAATAGATCCAATTT
>JAVJAQ010002929.1:0-122753 GCA_032362365.1 Zygogramma bicolorata
TCATACTGCGAATTGGCAAAGACGTCAATTTTAAGAGATCCTTCGAAAAAATTGCCAGTTCACACAATAATCGCCCATCAAATTCATGGTGAATCAGTTGCCTCAAAATCAATTTCTGAATGAACGGAATTCACCTCACGCACAACAAACTGTTAATTTTTTAGTTTATTGCTGTTGTTATCATGTCGTTGTCAAAAAGAAAATTTACGACACCGTATATTGTTGATTTTAAGAATGTGGTACAAACATCACATAGCGTATAGAAGGTCACAGTTTATGTTGGACAAGATTCTACTTTCGAATCGAAGCATTTATTCACTAACATGTGAGCGGCTTCACACAAGAAATGATTATATTTTTCTATTGTCTTTCGAATTAATGAAACTTTTCAGATAGTAGGGGTTTTAAAATAATATATCATCAAACTTATTCAGGCCTGCATTTCCCCTACCATCTTTTATTCTTGCTATAAATAGGTAATACTAATACTGATAGAAACTCATTTACAGCCACCATTAGTAAGTACATCTCAGAATCGAGGAATAGTGGGAGACATCGACTGTGTTCCTTTTTGTAACTTGCGAATTTTCACATATTTTAATACTAGAAAATCAAGAAGCAATATGAAACTTCTAGACAAGGGCAAACTTTGGATCTATGGATTCAACTACTAAGGAATGAGTTGATTTCATGGGAAGTGAATCGTTAACTGAAATTTAACTGGGAATGATATTCCATTTTCTTCAATGAAGAATGCTAGTGTATCATAAGGGTTAAGATCTGGACGATTTTTATCCTCTCATCGAATATTTTCAGAATATAAAACTCAGAACTTCGTGTTAACCTCATTCTGTTTCACTCGGTTTCACTCCAAGGACACTAACTGTTTAATGTTGAGGTGATACGAAAAACATACTAAACCACTGTCAAGATTGGCATGTGAACAGAACATAGAACGCTGGCATTTATACTAAGAAGTAGCAGTGCGGTGGAGGTGAAAGAGTTTCGCTTCTTCTTGATCACATACAAAGAGAAACAGTAGATTCCTCTCGTCTATCTGTCAATATTTTGTGGGCAAAGCATTTTCTGTGTTGTAATCGAGAGTTATCATATCATTATTATTAGGATTTCAAAGGTACTAATTGAATGTCATTATTTTGTGATGAATGGATTTTTCTTAGTAGTTTCTTCGGGTTCTCAATCTAAGACAATCTGAAAAAATGAGAACTACCATTGGAATCTATACAAGTGTCGAAGGGCATATTTTCAATCTACCTTGATGAGTTACTGCGTTAATTGAAGAAGTTCCTTTTGAATGGAATACGTTCTTTTAGTTAGCCACTTCTCTTATTTCTCGAATTTGCCTATCAATAAAAAACAACAACTGATATTTTTCGACATACTTATCTCTGACGTTTCGGAAACCAAATCCGTTTTCAGATTGTGGTGGGTAAGTATTTCATATTTTATATTTCAGTGCTACTTTGGCTATTACTTCAATAGCCTGAACATGCATTAAAAATTGCATCCTATTCGCAAGTATTTCAATAGCTTCAGAAGTAGGTAATGATTCGAATAATAATCAATCGAACATCTGTGTTGTCAATAAAATTCAGGATTTGTTTATTCGGAATTCGAATTATTCATCTTGATCGACACCAGTGTGGAGTATAAATTTCTCTTCTCTATCAAGCTCGGAATGATTTGATAATGCAAGAAAAGCTTTGACCTTTTTTGCACGCGATAAGCGTGGCGTCCCGTGTTCCTTTCATGTGTACATCTGCGTTTGACTTCTACGTCATTTATTCCATTATCGGATGAATTTCTGTGAATCTTCCGGAACTGGCGGTTTTTCATTCCAAATATGTTGCAACAAAAACTTTCACACCCGAAGTTACAATCTCTTCGTTTATTAAAAGAGTAGAGTGTGGTGAAGGTGAAAAGAGTCCGGCCTCTTTTCAGTTGCAGACACAGAGAAACAGTAGATTTCTGACAAAATGGTTAAGGCTTTCGCGGAGGAGGTTATTAGTATAGCTACTTTTCTTCGGGCTTGAAGGCCGTCGTTCTTTGGAATTTCTTCCTAACGTTTCGCTAGCGCGAGTAGCCAGCTTCTTCAGAGGCTTACTCATTTCCGATGACTAAACGTTTCGATTTCTTAAGGCGTATTTATATTGATGCAGGTAGTCTGGAGTGTTAATTACTTCGGTCGGGTTCACCACACGCCTGAGAGAACATAGAACTAGTTATTCGAATGGAAAAACAAATTCTAATTATGCAGCTCATCTCATTCTAGAGGGTCATGAGTTCAACCACGAGTTCAAAATACGGCATTTTGAGCAGAAAGGTTGGAAACTTAACCTTCTTAAAAGTTTGGAAATCAATAGAGGGAAAAACTCAGAATATTTATTTAATGATCAGGTTGAATTAAATAACTCACCATTGTTGAATATGTTCCCGGCCAATAAATAACATAGCCTATTTCTAGAAATAATCTTCCAATGTAATTAATTAATATTTGGACAAATTAATTACGGGTTGAATATCGGACTTGAGTCGGACCTTTATTGTAAGAGACGTTCGACCTACATGTATATAAATAGCGTATTATACAATAGTGATTCATTTATCTTGCTTGAAGAAGCTATTGTAATAGCGAAACACGTGTCGCAGTTTTGTAAACCCTTTGTAAGTGGAAATCATACAGGAAACTGTAATATATTTTTGACAATTCTGTCTAGCTACAAACACGAAATCCAAGTTGCTTCATTTAAGCATAAATAAATGTACCTACATTTGAAATGTTTTCTTGTTTATTCAGTCACGTTTGAATTGTCACAGTTGATGTTTTTTTTGTAGAATTGAATAGGACTTACATCTACTCTCCAAACCAATAATCAGCTGAAATTATACGGTCAAAGTGGCCAAGTTGGTAGTGTTGGCCCTCGGAGACAATCCACTTTATAGTCGTAGTTTCGAGTCTCACCGTAACCGACTTTTCTTGCCTTTTTTCAATTTGACATCACTAATTCAATTTGTAACGTTCAATGTTGGATTTAATACAGTTTTTTTCTTTTGAGCTTTTCATAAATATCGAAAAAAGCTCTATATCTTAAATTAGCTCTATATCTTAAATTGATTATCGATATGATACTTGAAAAAGACTTCAGAAATATTTACCTAGTCGAAGAGAAGATGAATTGTACAAGTCGAATGAATATTGGCCATATCGCCCTCGAACGTTTGAGCACTCGCCACGGTATCGTGCTCAAACTTCTTCCTCGTGGGATATGGCCTCCTTATTTACTTTTATTGTACAATCTACCATAAATTTTCAGTTAACTGTTAACTGCTCAATGGCAGAGTGTTCCAGGTAGTTATGAAACCGCTACCCAAACCGGCTTGTCATATTGGTACGTTTGTTACGAATTGAAGAGTGTGTTCTGGGTAACCGATTAGAAAGTCTACGGCGTAACCTGTCGGGATAAATCCTTGCAGCATCTTGCCATTTTGCTCACATGATATATGATCTTCATGTGGAGAAATATATTCAGCTTTCAAGAACACCGAAAATTCCTTACAACCATTCCTGTCCTTTCATATGTGACCCTGGGGTGAGCGTTTCCAAAAACTATTGCCAAATTCGTATAGGACATTATTTTCATGAGTTCAATATTTCGTGATTGGCTTTATTTTGAAAATGTACTGTTTTCTCTATGCACGGTACTCGTATTGAAACTTGAAACAAATTTTTCTCTAGAATATCGGAAATATTGAACATTTTTTCACGAAATTCAACTTAAATTGTTTTAAAATTCATCGTTTCCGTAAACCAGCTGACGAAGTTGAACCTTGTGCGAGCAATGGATTAACGAGGCCTTATCTTTCAACGTGCAAAAACCCACGGTCGCCCAGCAGGAAATCGAACCCCAATCCCCCGCTCGAAAGGCGAACATGCTTACCGCTACACTACCGAGAACCACTACTATTTATAACAGTTTTCCTCACGAAACTGTATACCAAGAATTCAGTGGCTCTTCAAGTCACTAATCAAGTACAGTTTATTTTTCAGTTCCGAATTATCTGTTTAGTTTTGCTCAACCCCATCATAGCCTCTTGACCAGTTTGATGGTGGATCATTTGACCTCCCAACTTTTTTTTTGATGTGCCTGTGATGATATGAGTGATGATACCTTTTATTTGTTTCAGACCGCTATCTTTACTGTGATCTTACTGCCCATAAGAGTATGTGTCATATGCTTCTTCGTGATGGTAGGATGGACGTTCGCCTTTATTGGACTATGGGGTCTCAGCGAACGAGAATTACGGGAGAAACCGTTAGGCGGATGGAGAAAGTAAATTGTTATAAACTATTTTCATTATTAGAAGTGCTTTGTAGATAGCGTATAACCTAGGTTCTTACCAGAATCATAATTAACTTTTCCTTCATCGTTCCGACAACTGATTCACATGTAATGATCACTTGGAGAACAATTGGCGAATCCGAAAGTTTTGTGTCCTGAATTTGAATCAAATTATTTGAAGAAAAACGCGATGGCCTGATCTGATGTGATAACTTAATAATTTAATGACATCGTGTTAGACCATAACTCGAACAAAATTTTCCTTGTGTATGAAAAATCACATCCAATTTCAGAAAAAAAGACTACGAAAATAATTCTTATTTTCGAATGGGTTTTCTTAAAAAATTGAAACTTGAGATACTGAAATTAATGCATAAATACTATATTTTGGAGTAAAATTGACAGATGGAAATTTGAAGATGGCGACTGAGTGCAATCTGAAAAAAAAAATTAACTGGAGAGAGGGTCTTGTGATACATCATTTTGAATCTCCTGACGAATACTTCACAACCATAGAATATGAAGTCAATATCTTCATCTAGTACAAAATGGCGAAATCAAATAATTGAATACAAACGAAAATTTCTAGAAATATCCGTTTTCACACAATTTTTAATCATTTCAGATTTTTTTCTGTTACCCACTATATTTCTAGAAATATTCGTTTTCACACAATTTTTGATCATTTCAGATTTTTTCTGTTACCCACTATATTCGGTATAATTATGGAATCAGTTTTTCATTCAGTTTGGAATCCTTCCAATTCAATAAAAGTTTTGAGTTGCTTTTTACTGAGGATGGTTATTCCTTTCCCAATCTTCCCATGACGCTCCATAAAGCCTCTGCTTTCTAAAAACCAGCTCTATCCAACAAGTAACCTTATTCAGCTCTTTCAAGTATTTTAACGAAGTGTAAACATGTAGTGCAGTATGAATTGAAGTTGTATTGAGTTCGATAAATGGCTGATGACGACGGGTATTGAATAATTAAATTGAATTTTTGCTCACTTGAAATTTCATTTTCAGTGTTCAATGATATATCCTCACAAAAACGAAATTATTTCTCTCGGATCAGGCTGTTAATAGCTTCATTTTGAAATATTTGTTGATCACCTTATATGAAAATATATTGCAAATTTTTCCGAATCGAAAAATTTGTAGCATTACTGGATATATAACGTGTAAGTAAAAGTTGATTAGATTCTGGAAACTATTGTGAATTTTCAACCATTATGTTGATATATGATATCGTCATGATTGATGGTGATGGGAATATGTTTCCGCTTCAACTATTCATCCATCAATTGACACTTAGAATTGCTCATAAAAGCATTCCCGTTAACTTCTTAAACGCATTGTGGAATATTCCACTGTGCCTCTGAAGTATTGTGGAAAGTGAGCCAGTTAGTTGCAGAGATTCATATGAACTAATAATCAACAAAACAAAAATAACCCAAGTAGCACGGTAATTTTGGTTATATTTAGTAAAATATTTGGATACATGTTGTTCAAAATGAAAATTTATACGAATCAGGCATGAGACACCTGAAGAATTTCAGATGAATGTTAATACCATGGCTGTTCTTACAATAATGAGTTTTTCTTTTTGTCAGGAAGAGATTCCAAAAAACGACGGCCTTCATACCCGAACAAAAGTAGTGATACTGAAAACCTCGGCCGCGAAAGCCTCAATCATTTTGTCGATGTTGTCCATTTTTTAACATAAAAACTACCAGATATCTACTTTTTTGCATAATGCTTTATGAATATTCACAGACATATACAATGGCATACAGAAATTATAATTTCAGTTTTCTCAATACGACGGAGAGAAATTCTTAATGGGAAAAATATCTGCCCAATGAGGAATCGAACCCATGACTTCTCGATCATGAACCGATCACAGAACCACCTGCGCCAAGTATCTCTTCATGTTTGATGGAGTTGATGGAATCGTGTTTCCACATTGAAAACTGTTCTTTTTCGAGAACGTTTGCAGATAAAAGACTTGGTTATGTCTCAATGAAGCTTCTCATGATAATTATAAAAATAGTTCTTGTTGTTGTTGTAAATGATTTAATGCATTTGTTTTGGATTGAAACATTGTTTGTCTAAGTAGTACGTTCCACTGTAAATGGTATTGGCTCATCAACTGCAATAAACTGCCTTGTTTAATCCAATTGTGTAGAAAATCATCAAGTAAGAGATGCAAATGTGCTACAGGAGCTTGAGTAATTTGAATTATATTTTGCTTAGTATAGGAGATATACAAGTAATTTATTTAAATGTTACTATTCTATTTTATATTCAGTTGAGTGTCGCTATCGCTATCCTCATTTAAATCAATTATAATTGGCGCAATTGATTTTGCAGAAAGGTACAAGTTTTCAATATTTATAAGATGACTAACAGAACTTTTCCAACTCTCGGTAGGAATTTCATTCAGGCAGTTCCTAATCAATGCTACCACAGAACCACTTGAAGTCGCAGAAGTATTTTTTTTTGAGCACGCTCAATTTAAGTTGGTGCCACATAAGCTCTATGGGATTAAACACGTAGTAGAAGGAAAGTAGGCGTCGAAACACTTCATTTCCCAATTCTTCTGCAATCGTATCACAAAGATATGTTTTCTTTCAATGAAATAACTCCAGTAAAAATTATTTTTTTGTATAATTTCCTATGCCATTTGCATCTATGATGTTTTCGACAATGATAGCTTGCGTTGTTCATCACTAGAACGATGTTTGGTGGAATATTGGATCACAAAAAGTTTTCAAACCAATGTTCAAAAAGCTCTGCTCTCGTGTCTTCGTGATAATCAACAAGAGTCCTTAATATTTTTAGCAGAAAGCCACATAGCTTTCGGAATCCAACGAGGTTCTGATCCTGAGTGTGATATTGCGATTCTCTTCCCTTCATTTGATGGTTTTACACTTATCAGAGGAATCAGATCTTCCTTTGGAAGCGGTGTCATGCGTGTCAAACCACGTCTCGTCGAGGTAGATTATTGGGAGATTTTCAGATCGGTATTTTCTTATTGACGTTAAATATTCAGAACGCCATTATTACTTTTCACTTCTCGATTGTCCGAAATTTAAAGCCCATTGCAGACAGAGCTCGCCAAAGAGTAGGCTACAGTTGATTTGAGTTTTGTCATTGAAAAGCTGGTGTTTGCAACTTTTGATTGTATGGACACACTGCTCACCGTACATGGTATGGATTTTTCGTCTTATCAAAACTTTTTCAGAATCGCCTAGATCTCCTGTGACACCGGAATCTTTACACTTTTTTCTTGATTTAATGGGATTTCCAACAATTCATCTAACTGAAGGCATCTTCGTCAACTTACTGGTTACAGTTGCTGTAGCACCCTCGTTATATCCTTGCTTAAGTAAAGAGCTGTATACATTTTCACAATGATTTTCGCTTCACAAGTGATTTTTCTTCAACGAATTACTAGAAGAGGCACTATGCTGCCTATTTGCATGTGCATTGGGGTTGAAGTATTTGCTATAAATGTCTGTAATAACATATAAACGTTTAAAAATTATTGCACGCCGAACCACAAGTGAACACTTCCAATGAAATAAAAGGACACACAAGAGTGTGAGCCGTTATCCTCTATATTTCCTCTCTGAGAGACAGAATTACCTGCTTTGTGATGCGAATGTCATTTCCTTATACTTTCACTGTTTTAAATTTATTCGTCATCAGACTTCTATATGTATATATTCATAAATCCGTTCCTTTCACATTGGTGATGTGTATTCTCGTGTTTTACAACTCGAGAGTATAATTGGTTTTGATGTAATCGTTTAGCCAATACCATATACCGTGAAACCTACTACACCCTTTTTCGATTTAATTTGAAAATTTCCATTACACAAGTTTAGCGTGCTACTTGGGGAGTCATGCGCCCTTCCCTAACCTAGTCTTTTCTCACCAAATAATGTGATTGTGGTTCTTTGGGCAGTATAGTACGCTTCATTTGCGCCAGAATAATTCGCTGTATGTTCGTTGTGGGAGGATTTCGGCTGAAGGTCTTCGGCAAGCAGTCTACGAGGGCTA
Source organism: Zygogramma bicolorata (assembly GCA_032362365.1). Classification (NCBI taxonomy): domain Eukaryota; kingdom Metazoa; phylum Arthropoda; class Insecta; order Coleoptera; family Chrysomelidae; genus Zygogramma; species Zygogramma bicolorata. The sequence goes on from JAVJAQ010002929.1 coordinate 8,429, forward strand.
CGGCACCGGTGGTGGCTCTAGCACCGCACTCATCCTTCATCGACAGCATCGCCATGGTGTACATGGGGGGACCATCCATTGTGGCTAAGGGAGAAACTGCATCTGTACCTTTCTTTGGGAGTATGTGGTCCATCTATTCACTAACATCTTTCTTGAAAAGGGTTTTCACCTGTTTGATTCGGGATACTATGGATAACACGAAAGATAAAATTTCAGTAGTGCGCTATAGAAAATAAGATCGCAACGCCAGCGTGGAGAGACGTGGACCTGTCGATGTTTAGATTACTATGTTTACATTTGCATGTGTATATATAGGGCTCCGATGATCTTATGTTCTTTTTATACGTGAAATTTCAATTTCTTGATGATTGTCGTGTAAAAAGTGATTCAATCGAAAGTTGGATACTTATATAATATAATATAATATAATAATATAATAGCTGAAAATTGCTCTCTCACTTGAAAGTATTCACTTCGATCACTCATATACAATATTTATTCAATGTACTCAAGCAATAATAAAGTATAAGAAGTGTCAGTTTTCAGTTGGTAGATGTGATTCTTCCCAATTGTAGTTATGCATTATACACTGAACTATATACATAATCACCCATACCTAGAGATTTTATCAATTATCAACTCGTTTATATCCAGAACTAGAAAATAACAAAACGTAAAATATGCGCTCGTAATGAATATAAAGCAGCGAACTTTCTGATCATATTCAAATATTCTGAAAATATCCACAATCGCTATTAAAGCTCAAACACGCAAAAAAATCATAAAAATCCGAAATTACTGAATATTCAGCACAACAGACCCATATAGACACATACAAACTAGAGTTTTCCGGCAATAGTTGATAGGGGGCGTATCGCTTATTTTCTAACGCGAATCGGTAGAAACGAAAATGTAATTTTTGTTAAAAGCACAATATTGAGTTTGCCTGGCAAGACAGGAAACTACTCATTAGTCATTGGATGGTGTGAATAAAGTTTTAGTAGAAATTAGAACTATATATTTTAAGATTGACCTTGCAAATGCTGAAGATTTTTACTGATTTCTCTAGCCACCTATCGCGATTCTTGAATAACATAAAGTTAGTGGAAATCAAACGGCATAATGTTATAATTGTCCAGTTTGTGAATGGAGCAGATGTTGATTGCATTAAGTAACCTAATATCTTCGTATGAATAATCATAAACACCATTATCATTCACAAATCAAGTTCAAACTGAAATTTTTCAGTCTGTGAGAAGCGTCACTTCCTTTTCTGCCATAGCTACTACTTGAACTGGAAAATTTCAACTAGCAGCTCGGACTGAATCGAATTTATTTCACACCACCCAATGCATTCACTATACATCTTCAAAAATTGTTATTTTAGTCTGCATCTAGGAATATTTCGGAATGTGGATGTAGTACCGATGGAAGTTCACTTGCATCGATTACCTTTAGTATAATGACAAGTCAGAATGGTGAAAACCTTTTTCCTCTGCATTCCTCATGACATAATGCCACTTTAGCTTATTAACATTGAACTACGCACGAGCTTAGCATCCAGTGAGATACATAGAGTTTATAATATTTTTTCAATTTTATATCCCACTATCAAAAAAGCCTGCCCTAACCGATGAAAGTTTACGTCGATTGTGATCAGGCAGTGTTAGCTTGTTGGATTTTTGAAAGAGGTGTATTGCAGAAATTATTTTATCTCAGCAGAACATGGAAGCACCTGAAGGGTTTTAAAAATTTCTATGTACAAGAAATGTTTCATATACCATCCAAAGTTTCATCCTTAGTGTGAAATAGTATACCTCGGAATCCAGAGCAGGTCAATAGATCTTCATAAAAACTGTTGGAATGCATTGTTGAAAGCTAAAATGAAAAAGTTAAAGAACCAAAAAATGTGCGATCTTGATTACAACAATTTTTTAGAACAATTCACGGAAAAATGAGAATGACAAGTGAAATAATGTTTAGAGCACAGATTCATACTAATGAATAATATTCACATGGTAACTTTCATGTAAATGTATTTCGCAAAATAATTACTATAAATTATTTTATTATACAGTGGCTTTCTTTAATGTCTAGTCCCTTTTTATTTTTCTGAACGGGTCAAGTTGAAAAAATTAAACTTGGAATGATTTGATTTTTGAATGAATACTATATTTTAGAATAAAATTGGCAGATGGTAAAATTAAATGGAAAGGGAGTCTTATAACGCATCATATTTGAACTTTCTCCGAATACTGCACAACCGCAGAATATAAAGTAAATGTCTTCACCTACTACAAAATGACGGAACAGTTGATAATTGCCTGAATACATCGACATTCAACTTCATGATTTGAAGAAATAAGGTGAGTTCAGTTCAAAAGATGCTCGAAATGGTTGCCTTGAACTTTTTGACATAAGATAAGCCTATCCGATATTTCATGCCAAATATTTTCGATATTTCTACATATTCATTTTATTGAGAAAAAAAAGCCCCCCAGGTCATCAGTCCATTCTGATCGAAAAACAAAATTCTGCTGAATTATGACGAAAACCATTTCAAGGCATCCTACCTATCTCCGCGATATCTGTTTCATTGGCGAATGTACATTTTTTCCCAACGGCAATGCTCTCAGATAAAATTGCCATTATTGGAGTGACACCAACCACCACCAACTCATACTCAGTATCCAGAAAATATTAACGTTTGGGCAGGAATATTGGGAAACCATACTTTAGGACCTCTAGAAGTGTAGGTATTTGAATATGATGGAAACTACTGTTCACCCTCTAATCACCGAACTCGTCGAAGCGAATCCTAATGAATTTGATATGGACATTGTGTTCCAACAAGATGGATGGAGCATCGCCAAATCACTCCAGACCCTTGTCCTTGTATCGACATGGTTTTCGATAATACATTCCCCTGTTGCGTCGTCGGATTGGCCGTCGAGGTCCTACAGATGGTCAGCCCGCTCGCCAGATTTGACACCTATAGACTTTTTTATGGGGCTATTTGTAGCAAAAGGTATACGAAACCGATCGTACTTTTATATATAGGGATGCTGATATTGCTAATCTTGTTTAACAGCTTCAATTTCATGATCGATGGAATCATCTGTTTCATCCAATGTCATATCGAAAGATGTGCAATATATGCTGTTCGTTCAAATTGCTGTTGCATCTCAGCTTTACAAAGATGTAACACTTCTCCATCAACATTTTTTGCGTTGGATCGGAAGAATTCGTCCCCCCCATTTAATTTATTATGTTTCATGAGAAGAGCTACATGCCCCTCATTGATGTCAGATATCTTTCAGTCCATAAATGCGGGTTAAATTCTTCAATAATTGCAGATTATTATACACAATCTGCCTCATCAGTTGCTGCGATAATTCAAAAATACTTCCATCTGAATGGAACGTTCAATTATTATTCAGCAACTTCTCGTATATTTCAAATTTGACTAAAAAAAGTTGCCAACTTATTGAACGTGTTCCATTTAGAAGGGAATGTTTGAATTATCGCAGCAACTTATCGGTGTAGATTGAAAATCTGCCCTTCTACACTTGTAAAGATTCCCATATTAATTCTTATTTTTTCAGATTATGGTAGGTTGAGAACAAAAAAAAATAGAAGAGAGAATCCATCTACCACAAAAAATGACATTCAAACAGCAATAATTATACACAAAAAAACTGAAAGACTATAATGGAAAAACTCCTCAATGATACATCATGTTTTGCTAAAGCATTATTACATTATGCTAAACACCGCAATTTGCACATCAGACTTATATCTATTTCAGTATGTTTCACCAATTATTACGAACATTTTTTTTTCTCCAGACTTAAAAAATATCAATCTCAAAAAGACATTGATCATTTTCATCATTTCTGACTAGAACTCGAGCCACTACGCACCGTTTATTGAGAACAAAATCATGCCTATATTTCAACCACTAGTATTTGTTATAAATAAAAAGTATATAGTCACGCTTGATGACGCTTCAACATGTCCCCAACACGAAGAAGCTGACACAAAAATAAGTTATCACATAAGCAACATCGATTGTGAATCGAATGTAGTCGTGCGGTGCTCCGATACTGACATCCTTATCATATTGCTGGGTGCATGTCGGCGTTGGCAATTCGCAAAGATTTGCCAGAAAAATTGTGTAAGGCGTTTCCAGCTCTCCACGCATTGACGCGTTTTTACCGAAAAGGTCAAAATTCACCAGGTTACATTCACCATCTTGAGAAACTCTCATGAGTATATAGCTAGCTGCCTTTCAAAGTATAAGTGATTTGAACACTGGCAACATATCAGCAATTTAAGCAGTCATTGCCTCCTGTATGAATTGACTTCAATGAAGCGCTTCGTGTACCTATTTTCATGAAAATTATTAATAAAATGGGGGTAACGAAATCTTCCAGAACAACACAAAAAATGTTGATGGGGCATTATTACGACCTTGTGAAGCTCAGCTACAAAAGCAATTTAAACGAACAGCAATATATAGCACATCTTTGGAGACATTCTATCTCTCGCTGCTGACATAATATTCAACCACCGACTATGGTTGGAAGGAATTAGACGGTAAACTTGTTTTCGAATGGTTCGAAAGAAACAAAGCAATCAACTCTGAAGAAAACCAGGTGTACAAAAATATATGTATATAACAATAATTATTATCTAGCCATAAATAAATTATTATACTTACGAGTAAAAAAAAAGACCAAGGTCAGTCAGATTAGGAAGACGATTCTGAAATCAATAACTCTGATATTGAGGATTTTGATATAGCATTGGATGGAACAGGTGATTCTATCGATCAATGTGATAAGGAAGAATGTTTATGAAATTACGGCCATTAAACAAGATTTTCATCCTTATAATATGTGGACATGATAAAATAAAAATCAATGAGTAATTATCTCCGAATGTCATATCAAAACAGTGATATCTCATTTTAATCTTAAAGCATTTTATCGAATCGATGTATTTTTAATTTCTACACTAAAAGGTCTCCACCAGACTTTAAATTGATTCACTGAATAAACAATCGAATATATATATATATATATATATATATATATATATATATATATATATATATATATATATATATATATATACACATAACATAACAAAAACATTTTTTGATAGCCGTTCAACAGTTCATAACAACATTCGTCGTTCAGGTCGATAAGGATGCAGCATGCCGAGCATTATTTCAAATCTTAATTTGTTGCGGAATTGAGATGGCAGACTATATGTTCTTAGCTTCTCATGTTTCAACTGATACCTACCACCAGTTTCGTATGGGCGGCTATAATTTTTTTTTTGAGATTTGGAAATTTCTGTCGTTACCTCCTGGGCGAAACATGCATCGGGGTAATTAAACAGTTCTTGGTGCACATAAGGGTTCAATGATCGCGTCACGTTTCCAATCACTCCAGATAGCGTTACTGGGTCAGTTTATATCTAAGTACCTGGATGACCCAGCTTTGCTCGGTATTTTTTTTGAAAATCGTGGTTTTTGGAAATTATATTTGGACACGAATTACAGATGAAATGTGAATAATATTTTTCGCTCTTACCGACATGCTAATCAAAGAATATGAAATGGTTATCAAATAAAAAATAACGTGGGCGACGTTTGATGAAAATGAAATCTAGCTAGATTGATTTATCGCCCCCGACCCCGGCATTCTGAATTTCATGAATATCTTTGTAGTCGTTTTCAATATTCAGATTCACTGAAGTAGCCTTGGTGTTGCTGTGTCGGTAAAACCATTAGTTGTTCTGAAAAAATAATGGTGATTCTACTCGCCAATAGATGCCAGGAAGAGTCATAAAGAATTATGGCCGACAACACGGATGAAACGACGTTTCCTAAAATGAAACCTAGCTAGATCGATGTATCACCCCCGAAAGCCCCTTCATATTAAATTTCATGAAAATTCATTGCTCATTTAAGTATATAAAATAAGATAGATAGATCAGATTAGATGAAGACTTTCATTGTGAATCGGGAATTGGGCAAGAGAAATTCCATATAGTAGTCGAAAGGGCCTTACAATTTGATAAGGAGAGAGTAACGGAAACGTCTATTTACTGATATACCTTCAAAATTTTGAAGACTGTAAAAATCAAATCCAAACTACCAGTGTGCCTAACCATACCGAATGTGGTATCATCATGAATCGTATTTCAGTCCACTACAATTATTGTTTGTTCTCTGATACAAGATCCGCTTTATATTCATGCTGTATGACAGAGTTAAAGGCAGGCTCAGGCCGCTAGACCTCAGTAAACAACACAAATAAATGTCAGATAGACTTCAAAAATAGAAAAACATTTCGCGTTTTGGTGAGTGCTCTATACAATCTATTGAATTACAATGAATTACATTCGTGCATAAAAATTACTTGATAATTTTGCATTCAAGCGTGATATCTTATACAAATTGCATTCGGTTACTTTCATATTTTGTAAAAGAGCCCTCGTCCTTCCGGCTCGGACTCTTTCTCCAAAATATGAAAATAAACTTACAATTTTTAGATATCACGCTTCCTTGCAAAATTATCGGTAATTTTTATGCAGTCGTGCAATTATAACCGAAAATTTTGACCATTGCTAACTCTGGCTGAATCTTCCAGGCTACAGTATCAAAGCTGCACTTATTTCAAAGATATGTAAATCTATTAATTTTTATTCCTAATTTTTCAAAAAATGTGTAATTTGTATCGTCAGTATCTTTTCATCAGATTCGAATGTCCTTTCAAATACTATTGTTGCAATAACTTCTCAGTCGATGCAGCATAAATTGTTCAAAGTTGCCATCGGAACACGGAAGTTATCTCAAGCAACTCAAAATATAGCAGAAAAGAAGCCTTCGACCTAGTAAATGAATGTCATCAAAAATAAACATCTTGATTCATAATATTCTATTTTATCATAAAACGAGATGCAATTATTATACTCAGAAGTTATCATTACCCCACTTCATGAATGTGGTATCGTAGATCAGAAAAAAGTGAAAAAACTATCAGCAATAATAATCACTTATGCACCGAAGTAGAAGTTTCTTCCCTGATGATAATCGATATACTTCTATTGATACTCGTATAGTCGGGCTGTTCAAAAGATAGAATTCAAGGACGCGTGAACAGTGAATGCCTGCTATCGCGGCGTAGCCACGCCTTCTAAACTGAAATAAATGAAGAACTGTTTACACTGTACTGTACTCAATTGTGCTTTGTATTTACGTGTGTTACGTTTTTGTGTGTGTGTTTTTGTTGAGTGGTGTAAATCAAACTTGTAACATTGGGGAGAGGAACATTCAAAGAGTGCGTGCCGTTCACGTGATCATTCTATCTTTTCAGCGGCTACACTATAGTACATACAAAATTGCCCCAGTAATTGGTTTTAGCATCTCCAATGAAAATATTTGGGTGAATTCGAAAAATCATAATTCTGGAAATAGTTTCGATGTATAGTTATTATATCTTATATATGTTTATAATATTCATTTGCAGTTATTGCCAAACTTGAGACGTGAAAATACATTTTCTTCGTGGTTTTCTGGGTTTCTAACCTACCACAATCTAAAAAAATAGTAATAATATTGGAATCTACACAAGTGTAGAAGGATAGACTTCTATCTACCCCGACAAGTTAATTGAAAAACAGTTCCTTCTGGATAAAACAAGTCCAATTATTATCAGCTACCACCAAGAATATATTTCTCCGCCACAATATAATGACGTTCAGACAATAGTTAAAAAGCAGTGTTGTGACTTTATGCCTGCACGAGATATAAAATGCCCTAGTGTGACAAAATATTCCTTGAGAGACCAGTTGGTCTCGGTAGTGTAGATTCGCCTTTCAAGCGGAAGACCGAGGTTCGATTTCCCGCCGGGCCACCGTTCTGGGTAATCGCACGTTAAAAGGTGAGGCCTCGACTTTTGAGGGTTGACGTTCGTCAGCTGGTTAACGGAAACGAAAAATTTCAGAACAATCTTTCTTAAGTGACTTAGTAGTACCGCTTCAGAAATCATTCCAAATCACATTTACGATTATTCAAAATGGTTAATTTTGAATCTCAAGGAACCGTCAACTTTGCATTGGTAGCATAACTTTCACAGGTCATGAACGGCCATTGACAAAATGTCTTCGTGTATTCAATAGTCCATCGACCCTGATTCCACTTGAAGTCTGTATCATCAAAAAAAGTGTCTATTCTCTTTGTTTATTGACATTAGCTTTCTCCATAAATGAAATGTCAATATCGCTTGGTAACGCAGTAGCAGTTTGCAGTGTTGCATTGTGTTGAATGTTTCGAAACTCAGACAACTTTCACAAAAAATTTGATATGTCATCGGTTTTGGTCAGCATTTTTCAATAATAGCATTTCCTATGGATTCTACTTTATTGATAATTGCCGCCAGGCCTCCCTGAAACCAATTAACTCAAATCGTCAAATTTTTAAACGTGTAGTGGTCCCTTCGTATCGGCCGAATTGACCCCCAGTGGACGGGGGCCGGTAATATGGGGATGGAGCGAAATTATTTATTTTAACTAAGCAACCGGATAAAAATGCGGTCACTTGAAAGGTTATATTTTAATCATATGGTACATTTTTTTGCCAGCCGAAACACGTGGACCTTTTCTCCTCTAGCGAATGAAATCAAAACAAAAAGTTTCGGAAGTAACTGCATCAAATTTGGTGAGCATACTTAATGACACCACCAAAAAAATTACTATCCGATACTGATAGGCAGTTTCAAAGAAACAACCCTTCAGAGTCGCCGAGAAGCCCTTTTTCCGATTTTTTTGACAATAATCCAAAGAAACATTAGAAATTTGTCAAATATCATCGATTGAAATCACCCCTAGCCTTTCCCCTAACCTCATCAATATTACAATAATTCCATACGCTACACATAATTCTTGAATATTTTTTCAATGAATACTTACAGAATGCATGAACTTTCAAAAGGTCCGTGCATGATTCAACTTTTCCCCCAACCCATCAACCTCTAGAACAATGCAGGGGGATGATTTTATAACAAATCGTATCTTCATAAAAAATACTTTGAGTGAAATTCAAAAAATTCTTTAATCGCCCATGTAGTCGGTAAGTAATCATCGAAGAGGATTTTCAAGAATTATATGGCATTACTGTAATTCAAACGGGGATTCGGGGGTGACGGAAGTAGGGGTGAATTTAATCGAAATCGGATGGCATTCATACACATCATTATTTGTTCTAATCACAATTCAAATTTCGAATGCCATCCGATTCAACTTCTGGTTTTTCATGATTATTAATAAATCGAAAAAAAGGGTTTTCGGCGACTTTGAAAGTTTGTTTCTCCGGAACTGCCCATCAAGCGCATTACTATCCTGTTGCTCATTTGATATGATTTTAATTTCGGCCAACCCTAGTATCACCGCCCCCGTCCACTTGGTAGTTCAGGAAATGAAGCATTTTGGCTTGCAATTTTTTCGTCCACCATGGATTTACCTGAAATTTTCACGGAAGGTAGGGAATAGCTCAAGGATCATTTTCTATATCATGACGCTGTACGCTAGAGCCTTGGGGGTGGTTGCGACCCCATAAAAGGGGTGGATTTTTTATTACATTTCAAGTATAGGAATCGACGGGAGAAGTAATTCTAAGAAAAAAATGTTCCATTGGTTTTTTTTCGTAAAAGATATATTTTTTAAGTTATTCGAAGTTGAAAGTAACTGTTTTTTGACGGAAAATCGACTTTTTCGAATGGTTTTTTGCAAATAACTCTAAAACTACGCATTTCATCAAAAACAGTGTATAGAGGCACACTGTAGCTTTTGAAGAAACGAAAACAATGCTTTCTTTTTAATTTTCTTACGATACATACGAACTGAGATACAGCAAATTGATGATTAGCTTTTTTCGTCAAATGTATAAATTGGAAGATATAAAGCGAAATAACGAGAAAAATTCGCATTTTCCGAAGAAAGCTCATGAAATCTTTTTTAAAGTTTTCAATTGGAGCTTTCAAACAAATGAAAAAATATCTTCCTAGCATGAAAATTGACCGACTTAGGATCAAAATAAGATCCGTACCCGCTTTTTTCTACGAAAAAAATCTGTGAAAAGAACCTCCAAAGTACCCCCTAACTCAAATTGATCGCCACCCTTCTGTGATTTTCTTTATATATGTACTATCGATACATCCACAAAGTTTAACGTATTTAAAATGCCTAATTTTAGAAAAATTGGAGTTTAAAGAGAAAATGATTTTTTTCAATTTCGTGTTTTTAACCCTTTTCTTACAAATATCTCTCAAAATACTAAAGATACGAAAAAAACGATACAGTACCAAATTGAAATGTTTTCATTGACAAAAATTTCCCTGTGTGTAGATTTTTTTTAAAGTGAATATTCGGCGAGATATAGCCGTCTAACACCTACATTTACGATCGAACATCATCTTAGTCAAGAGCTTCAAACTCTCCCATCTTAAGTAATTTTATTCACATAGTTTTATAGCTCTTGGAAAAGTCTACAAAATCGTTCCTGAAAAAATTTTCTATCACCTGAAATGAAGGAGCTATTTTCAAAAAAACGATAATTTTTTTTTGAAAAATTTGAATTACTCTCTTTGGAGCGTAGTAATCTACATAACCGGTATACTCGGCCGTTACGTTATATGTACCACTTTTTCCATTCATATTGAAAGACAAAGAAGAAGAAAAATCTGCTCGCGTGTGTGAGTGTATATTTCGTTGCTTTCTCACCAGTGTATTCTAAAGTTCGAAGACATATTATAAAAACTTCAATGTTCTCAAGGGTAGTTTATAGCAAGGGTAGGTTGAAAGATTATGAAATTGTATCCTAAAGCATGAAACAATCATTATTCAACTATTTCTACCCATATTTAGGTTTTTATTGTTATTTTATAATTCTTGACAATTAGGGGTAGTTTTCACCCCTAAAACACAAAAAGCGTACAACGGCACGATATAGAAAATAAACTAGAAGGTGCAATAAGCCTAATCCTAGATTTTTGTACAAGTCGGTGCTGGACGAAAAAATTGCGAGGTTTTACCATTTTTTTAGCTTCATTTTCTGAACTATGGGGTCAATTCGAGTCTATACCACCCTAAGGCCCAGGTTACCTCTCACCATCCGGATGCCTCTCCGACATACATTTGACGTGCCATTGGCGCAACTTATTCAATAATTCAAATAGATAATAATTCATGGGTGGTAGTAGATTCGTAACTTCTCCATCTAGGGTACTTACCATGTTTTATACTAGCAATTCTGCCTATTACCTTTCGAAATGATTTCAATCCAGATAGATGTCATTCTCCCATACCAAACAGTTGACACTGCAGTCGTTTCCAACTAATCTCCTACGGTACAAACCTGTTGTCGAGTCGGTTTCAGGAAACATCATCACATCTCTGGTTTCTTGAAACTTCCATTCACCATAGACCAGTGAGAGTGTCATAGGGTGGGTCATTTCCATTTATATTTATATTCGTTTCTAGAATTTTTTTTGAGTTCAAATAATTCATCAATTTCTATTCCCCTCAATCAAAACTTGTAAAAAATGAGTAACGAATGTGTGTATGTTAAACGGAGATATCATTATTAATTCTACATTCAGAGTCAACTTTCAAACTACTGATTACAGAATACAAACATTCACAATGATGATGAAATTCGCTTGGTTGTTTTACGAAACATCAATCTTGAATTTTTCGTAGAAAACACTATGATCAGAAAATCCAAACTCCTTTATTCACTTCACCTCAATAGTTATGAATTCCATTTCACTAATAATATATGTATGTGTGTTCAAATTTTCAATCTGATGATTGATTTATTGTCTAAGGAGAGTTTTTACAGAAAGTCCATTGAATGAGTACGTAATTCTCAAGCATAACACTTTCAATGCACGTTGATATGTTTGTATAATTATCTAACTATATTTGCATAATAGTAGGTGATTGAGTCAATTTCAAATGTAGGAAGTGATAAGACTAATAGAGTATTGTAATGGCGCTGAAATGATTTTGTATCATTCGAAGAAAATATAAACATATTTTTCCTTTGATATCATCGGGTCGTTCCAACTCGTCTCTATGATTTTTTAGCAAAACGATAACAAAATCGAATCCGGAATTTGGATATTATTGAAGAGCTTTGTTTTTCTGTTCCATAAACAAGTCATCGATTTTGTTGATTTCCAACCAACACAATTTTTGATATTCGAACGAAAAGACAATTTTTGGGAAGTTCAAAAAATATCTTAACACAACTGCGAGTGTTAACGTTGATGTATCAGTCAAATTCAATTTAATATTCGTCACAGTAACAACCAGAAAATTTATGATTTGTAGATCATTATATAGTTATCAAAATTTTATCTGATCATGATGCTGAAATTTGTTGTGTAAAATCATTACAAGATCTTTATCTTTCTGTTAATAGTTACTAATGCTTTCAATTGTTTCATCAACTGCTGGAATTCGTTGTTTTCCATTTTTTTCCACATAAGCAGGAAGGCAGGTTAACAGCCAATTACACGAAAAAACGTTGTGAGCCACCTATTCCATCCCAAAATTGAAATTCATAAATTTGTCACATAAACTACCAGTGTCCAACAATAAGGGTGACATACGTCACTGTGCATCATTATTCTATGTTAAACAGTGTTTTTTCCGTACATCCACACCTCACATAACAAACGTAAGTGCGTGCTTACATTCACCTCCGAAACGATATCTTCTGGTTCATCAAAAATAAGTTCGACAGAATAATTTTTAGACCGAATTCTGTGCTCTCAGTATAGTTTGTATCGTATCCCCGTATGCGCCCCAACCCCTTTAAAAGATATCCATTTCAGGCATGGGAAATTAGAATATGATTCTTCAAATTATAATGTGATATTACCCATCGGATACTGACTTTATTTTGAAGAAATATTGGAGTAATTCCAACACAATAATAAATATGTTCGTGAACTAGTTGAAATAAATCAACAATAAATTTCGCTAGTCAAGAAATCTATCAATTTTGTTATGCCTTTCTGAAAATATTTTTCTACTGGAAACCGCATTTATTTCAAAAAAGATAACATGACCCTCGACACTGTGAGGTGTATATATAACTGAAATTGATTGTAAATATCCACCTATCATTCGAAAGCACATGCATTGTAAATAAATATGGCACCTACTAACCACTGGTGTAGAGGGATGGAGGACTCATCATTTTATTAATTATTTTTTCAATCTAGGAAAATGAAACACTTGGTGTGCTTTTTTGGAAAAAGTAGCTTTAGAGCTGGAGGTATGAACATGACGGTGAAAGGCCGGCAAGCCAGTAAACGTGAAGCCCCCATCCTTGTAGCTGCTCCACATTCTACTTTTCTAGACGGGGGAATCGTCTACATCACTGGTTTTCCTTCAACAATTTGTAGACGGGAGAGCGGGGCTAATAACCATATAGGAAGTATGTTTTTGTATGCTTAGAGAGACCTGCAAATACATTTTCAATATAGATTTAGTTCAGTTTGAAATAAGGAAAAACGATCATATATTGTATGGGTGGCTAACCAAAATGAAGCATCACCTTAGAGTACTTATCAAAAGGGGGTGAATTAGAAAAGTGGTTTGGAACGAATATTTTTTCCAAATCACCCAATTCAAATTTTTTTAAATTTCAAGATGTTTTTTGATGTAATGTCAATGAAATTTGCATGAGTAGTTCGAATAATCGAAATAATTTTTCAAATAGTTAGTACCGCTTCTATTCACGACTGGGGGCGTATTCTTAAGCTATAATAGTACATAGAACATAGCTAACTATCGATTCTCTGGCTATACTAGAAGGGTAGAAGCCAGGAAGAAACCAAATTCTCTGCGAATGTCCAGCGCTAGCGCACTCCAGATATATCAATGCTTTGGAATGGAGTAAAAAAAACAGAGGATATCAGATAATTCAGGAACGTGTATCAGTTCATTGCTCCGAAACATAACTTTGCACTATATCATAAACTTATTCGATTGATCCTAGGATGATACAACATCTAGAGTGAAGTACATAAAGTGTGGAATAAATGGTATTTTTTTTATATTAGTTTCCGCAACCAAACTTTAGATACCACCAAAGTTGGTGCATGTTCGATAACCGACTTACATGCATTCAGATTGGCTTCTGGTCAAACAGTTCACAGGGTAGGACCAAAAACAATAGATTTGTTCAAGACTGAAGTACTTCCAATATGAAAAATAAAGGATAATTCCATGGGGAAAAGTTTACGAGATATAGAAGTTTTGCCCAAATATAGAGTTTCAGCATAAAACTCGAAACTTATTATGCCTGTATGACAAAAAAATTCTGATTAGTACGTTTTGAAGTTCGCTACAAATCAATCACTTTAGTATAATTGCACTTTCCTATGCTTTTTTTTTCTCCCTTTGTTTTTTCGATAACTCGTAACTTCAGCTTTCTTGCAACGATATTCAACATAACTCTAGAATTTTGCAATTAACGTTTTCTACAAGGCTAATGATCTACAAATAGTACTGTGACTTGGTTATAACTAACTACTCAGTTATGACTATCAGATCAGTATCATTCAGAATTTTGATTTATCATATAGGGATGATTACAAATATTTTAATGATTCTATTTCGGAGTTGTGAGCTGAGACTGCATATTTGGGCAAAACTTCTATTTCATAGCAACTTTTCCCCATGGAATTCGAATTTTTTGTCTTACCCTGTATACTGTTCGACCCGAAGCCAGTCTAAATGCTTCTAAGTCAATTATCGAATATGCACCTACTTTTGGCTATATCTAAATTTCGTTTGTACCACTAATAAAAAAATTATATTTCTTGCACACTTATGTACCTCTTATGTTATATGATTCCTATAAAGAATACATTTCTGAAATAGTCTATATTATATTTTCATCGTGCCTTCTTGTATGTGCTGTGTGAAATAATTTGCAATTGTGTCATCTAGAGAAAGTAGCAGCAATCAAAACTAATATGCTATCATTTGGAGTTTCTATTCGAATGAGATAATTATAAATAATCGTAGCCCTGCGATTTTTCATTCGCCTTTTAAATATAGTCAACTATTAAATTAGAAACTATTTCGGATATTGTCGGCTTCCGGGCATATCAGTTTATTGCAGTGAAAATCATGTCCCAATCACACATTTTATGATTATTCGATACCTACTCAACATAAAAAAAAAATTTGATGTCAATGAATGGTTATATATATACGGGTCAAGAAGATATTAAGATTCGAAAATATTTCAATGTCCTAATAGATGTATGTTGAAGAACGTCACGTTTACCAACCAAAATTGAATGTAATTTCCCCTATCGTATCAAATCCTAGCTGAACGTAATAACTATGCATTCAAAAAGTGCGGAAAATTTACTTTTCTGCATGTGGCAGCAGTTAAGAGCCAATGATACATTTTTCATCATTATATTATCTTTCCTACGATTGTTAATATAGGTACCTCATCTGACCATAGCAACAGTTGTCTTGTGGCCCCCGGAGGTCTTCAATGGCGTTTCTAGCAGCTGGTACCAGCAAACCATCGCCCCTCAAATTGTTACGATTGACACACTAATATAACTTCAAATTGCGTGTTTTTCTTTATTCGCCGATATAAGTCATTGGTTTTATCAGTGTCTTTACAAGACAGATTTCAAAATGGTAAAGTATTCAAAGGACGTCACTGATTAAACCAATGACTTGAATCCCGAGGAATAAAGGAACACGCATATACACTGAGTCTGGCCAGCTAGCGGTCCGCTCTGTATGCTCTGAAATAATCAAAAATCAGTTTATCACAATCATCTATCTTCCATCTCACTTCTATCGGAAATTTCATTTTCATCATCTCATTGTTTTTCGTCACCCGTTATTGGGAACCGTTTTCATGACAACTGTTGTAGCAACCTTTGCTATGAAACCAATTAGGTGGGGTGCTTCCATAAAATGGCATTTGTCGTTTTCACTTGAGGCCTCTAGAGGCCTTCGCAATGATATTTCTAGCATCTGTTACCACCATAATGATACTTTTCATCAATTTTTCAGATTGTTCGGATTGTTCCAATGTTTTTTTTATTGGATTTATCCCTTTTCCTCAATTATTAGAACTATTAGAATTTTTGCTGGTATTGGATACAGGGATCACTGTCGATCTTTTTTTTGATCAAATTCAAAGTCATGACTGTTTTACCTTTATTAATTCATCAGTCCATAAAAACCTGAATATTCGTTTATCCCAGTTCTGAATATGTTACCACACTAGAAGAACTAGAAATATGCTCAAGAAACCAAGATATCGTCTTGATAAATCAGCCAAAAACCCTTTTAAGATTAACAAAAAATACTACAAAGAATAAAAAACTACGATCACGATCTTATTATTTTCCATAATAAAAATGTTTGTTTCATCAATTATGTCCCACGAGTCAGGCAGAAAGTAGTTTCATCATAACAGTGCTCCCATTTCATCTATCTATAATCTATCCATATTCATTTAACAAATATATCTATGTATATATTTATATGTACATGAATAATGAGTAAATAGATGAATATATATATATATATATATATATATATATTTATATTTATATTTATATTTATATTTATATTTATATTTATATTTATATTTATATTTATATGTAGACAGCGTGACTCACGGTCGATGGTAAGTTAGATGTTTCTGGAAAAGGCAAAATTTTTCTCAAAAATTTCACCTTTCTATCGATCTAAAATATTTTCAGCATTGCGGCGTTGCTACTTCCATCAAAAAGTCCTAGCAACTTTATTTTTTTAAATGGAAGAACCTGTATATTAATACATTTTTAAAATCGTTCTAGTATTTTAATACTTTTTTGTTCATAATATCCTATTCCTATCTCTATCTGTTCGAGATTAAAAATGAATTGTGCTAAATATGGTCCAACATAGCCTCAATTGAACTTGAGTACATCAGTACTCACAATTCATCAAAAGTTGATATTTTGATGATAGTTTGGACAAACTCAAAATATTCAAATAACGCCAAGAAATCGACTCCATATCATACTGCAATTGTCATTCGTTGCTCAAGAATTCGGTTCTTATACGTTACTACACTTTCTTCATCGTTTCTTCAGTAGTACCAAATATATGGATACGAGAGATGAAATGATCCAGGTGAATTTCTTGAAGATGGCTCTCTTGAAACTCTCCAGTTCACTACTCTGCAACCACCCCTAGGACCGTTCTCAGTTCGAACCGACATAAACCTATCATTCGGTGTATCTAACCGCAGCGCTACTGATTTGAATGTTATTTGTGACACACATACATCGGCTTCACTGTGAATATGAAATCAGGTCGAGGCGAAGAGGGTTTGGAGTTATAGAATTCTGCCAACGAAATTCCATAGGTCTTACGTGAAAATCCATAGAAAAAAAAATTTCACGAAAAATTCAGCATTTCTCCTGAGTTCACAAAACCTACAATCATATTGTAACGTTTTTACTCTGGGTTCGAAAATTAGTGACAATGGTACTTCAACCGGTTGTTAATGTCTTGCAATCTCCTGCCACTGCGGTCTTTCTCCTTAATGGATCCACTCCTGGACCATCTTCAGGTCTGGGTCTTCGATGAATTATCTTTTGACTTTTTTCTTCTTTGAATCAAAAAAAAAAAAATTACAACTTTTATGGAAGAATTGAAATTAGAAAAATTCTACGAACACTCTCTGTTGATAGGTACGTGGATATCATTCAAAGGCGCTTGATTTACTCACAACAAAGAGTGTGTAAAATTTTCCTGATTTTACTTCTTTCATATAATTTGTGCCAAAATCTAATTCCTCCACAAAAACACCCAAGTTTCTTGTTGTCTGGGTCTTGTTTCGGTGCGTCCCTCGCCGTATCCTTCGTCAGGCCATTTTTGTCGTCGTTGGTAGCCGTCGTGATTTGTGGCAACCTTCCTGTCGGTGGAATCACCTTGGTGCCTATTGAACAAACATCCACCGTCGTGCGTAGGCCATCCATTTTTCGTCTCCTGACGTTGTGAAAGCTTGCAGTCCTTCTCCAGTTGAGGTCTTTCTAAGAGACTGTCTGCGTTTCCAGAACTTTTTCCTTCGCTTTGGCGTATCTCCGAGTCGTTGAATGAGCGGAGTCTTCTGTACCTCTCTGTTCTTGTTCGGGTGGCGGACGTCGCCAATTCATTGCTTCCTCGGACCTTGATCTAGCCCGGCAGTCAAGTTTCGAATACCCCACTCTGCCACAGTTGTAGCATTTCGGCCGACCCTTTGGGTGGTTGTTAGGTCCTTCCATTGGCAAGAGTTTCTCCAAATCATTCCCTCTTTTGTTCTTGGGTATTGATCGAGCTCGGTAGTCGCTTTTCAGATGCCTCAGCATTTCAGATGCCTCTTCTCGTCACAGTTGTAGCATTTTGGTCGCCACTTCCAGCTTTTGTTAGGTATTTCCGTTGGCGAGTGACTCCAGTCAGGCTCTTTTCGTCTTTTTCAGTGATAGTCTTCGAAACTATCGGAAGGCATTCTTGGCAGCTTCGAACTCAAGAGTATAATAAAGAGTTCAGGATGCGGTGACTTCCCAACCTCAACGCTTGCTACATTTCGATGTCCATGACTCCGACTAAAAAACTGTTAACACAACTGGTCACTAGAATTTTTTTTGCTTCCGGGTAGGAGAGTCTGACCAGTCTTTAATGTGAGCCCCATATCGAAAGTATCTGATGTTTCTTGGGTTTCTGATGTTTCTTGGGTTGTTGACGCCAATTGGCTCTGCAATACTTGCTTCAGATACTGACTGCCATACTTGACATCCAGAGCCGATATGACTGCTTCATTATCTTTCTCGTTTTCAATTGGGATGTGTTGCAGGGCAAGGGCAGTATGAAGGCTGTGGCTTTCTCTTCTTCACTCTTGCCATTGCTATCTGCAGCCGCCTAGAATTGCCTCTTGTAGATGTTCCAGGTAGTTTCGCCATCGAAAGTGGGTAGTTTGATTACGCCTTGGTTAGAAAGAGCCATAGTCGGCGACAAAGTATAAGTGTTTTTTACCTTATATCCTTCGAGGCGGAGGATGACCTAGTTGATTGTTGGTTGTGGTCTCTCTGAATAAATTGCGTGGGCGTAGAGGAAGTCATGGGCTTAGAGAAAGGGTTTCATTGCTTCACAAAATCGTTGTTGAGCGTCGAATTCGTAACAATATTATCGTTTCATCTCTTATTCGTACATTTGACTTTTCAACGCACTTCAATCTGCAAATGTTGAAACTTTACATCACACTAGTATTTTTTACTGCAATTCGACACTTCCAGCAATTTTGAGTGAAGAATTTGAAATTCAGATGTTCCCTTCGTTCAATGTGCATTTTCTCTATCCTTCCGCTAGCTTACCTATCCGTTACAAAAAGTTCGGATAGTTTCGGATGAGGGTGGAGTCCATATAAGACATGTTGACGGGTTTTTGTTATCTCAACTATGTGACTGATTGTGATACCGATAGCCTAGGCTAGATAAAACCTAGAAATAAAACCAAATTATCACACACTATTTTTTACTTCAATGTGATATCCGTAACCGAAACTATCCGAAACCAATATAAATTATAATCATATATCCGTATTCAGATCCGAAATTTCATATTCATAAAATCCCTTATCTGAACTTTTAAAGTGGGAATTGACCGACGAAGGGAGTTAGAACGTTGAGGATAGCTTATATGCTACTTAGGCTACCCGATATTTTCTAGAAAGGAGTTTGAACATTAACATTGTTGAAATATGTATTGTTAACATTCAATGCAAATCATTTGCATAGAAAAATGAAATAAAACTTTTCCGAAAGTGGCCATATAATGAATGAGATATCATCTAATAGCATCATTAGGAGTTATTTTTGAACGCACATTAGCGATTTCATATTCGAAATGTCCCTCATGATGCTGTAAGTTATCATAAAATATACTTGTCATTTTGAGTCCTATCAAATCAAATTATTTGAATATTTCATTAATGATATTAGCGGGGCGAGAGAGTTGGTGCTGCGGTTCCGCATGTCGACCTAGATTCCCGGGTTCGCATTCACCAACGGGGTAGAGATTTTTCTTTATAAAAATTTCTCTTTCGTGTTGGCGAATGCCCCTGCCACGTTTCATGGTTGACGGGTCCGCGGAAAACAAGCTGCTTCCTGATGTATGGCATAGGGAGTTAGTAACAAGCCTACTGGCAAAAGGACTTTGAGAGAAGTCTATGGCGTTTAGAATAATACCATTACCACATTTACTACTACTACTATTATTAACGGCAATAGATAATCGAAAAAGCCCGGTGTTTGTTATCCGTCGATGAGATCGTACGAATAGTATGAATGATATTTAATATGTATGTTATCAGCGGAAATCATTTCAATTATTATAATTTTTTTGCCATTTCGATAAAATGTACTCTGATGGTGAACAGTGTTGAATGTCACAAAATGTATACATTCATGCAAGTATACACAATTCAGATACTTTCGAAGCCATACCACTGTGACATTTCAACGTTGAAACCGAAATACATGTATTCAATTATTTTTGAAATGGTGTATCACTTGTGAAATAACAGTTGTAAAACAAATTTTTGCCTCTGAATCACCTAAGTACTCTCGTTGAAAGTAGCTTTTTTGTGAGAGAATAGTTATCTCTGATGCGAATGATGAAATAATGGTTGCTTCCGATTATACCACTCCATCTCTATTATTCATACTTGATATTAACTCTTCCAATGTTATAGAACTGATCAACTTCACTCAGCCAGTGTACGTATGGAGGGATGATCCAGACTCCCGACAAAACACCATCAAAGAAATAATCAATAGAGCCACCTCCGATTTGGACTGGCCACAGATTCTGATTTTTCCGGAGGGTACCTGTACCAACAGGTCATGTCTGATCACATTCAAACCAGGTACACGTCCATGCTATTTTGAACGATCATTATCAGTTTAAGTTGTATTTTTGTTGTTGCATGTTAGTATGAGTGAGAAGTCTTCGATAGTGTAGCATATATCAATAATTTCGTTGTTTCGTTACTCGGCAGGAAACATCATTTTATTCGACTAAACGGTATATTTTTCTATTGAAGGAGCCTTTTATCCCGGTGTGCCAATACAACCTGTGTGCATTCGATATCCCAACAAATTAGACACGGTTACCTGGACATGGGAGGGACCTAGTGCGTAAGTCATATTAGCTATCCACCAACATTTACCTTCAGTTATATTATTCAGAATTGTTTCTATGGTCCGATTAACATTATCGATATTTGGAATGAAATAGAAATAAGTTTTTTATCAATCAGCTGAAGGATCATACACTCAATTCAAAGTTGAGACAACGTGACGATTTAAGCGATCAACACGTCTTGATATTTTCATTGTTGTTAACTAATGTAGAAAATGTAAATTCAAACCATCCCTACTCAACATATCATTATTCAATTTTCTGCCTTATTCAACTCCCCTGGCCAAAACCTCAAACTCATTCAATATAAATGAATACATAGGTGTGAGGAAGGTTATAAAGGTAATCATTACTCTTTCAGGTTGAAGCTTCTATGGTTAACCCTGACGCAGCCGTACAGCAATTGTGAAATAGAATTCCTACCAGTGTATACCCCTAGCGAAGAAGAGAAGAAAGACCCCAAATTATTTGCACATAATGTCAGGGCAGTTATGGCGAAGTACGTAGAAATGACTCTTCCACAGAACATTGATATAAATTTTGAAAAAAAAAATCGGAAGCTCAGGGTCAACAAGCACTGAAGACGCTGAAGGGCGGTTATTTTGTTCCAGTTCGTAGTGAAACTACTGGATCGGTGATTCTTATGATGGTGTTAACTGACTTTGACGTCTATCTGACATGTATTGGGTTTTTGAAACCAACTGGTGAATGAGGACCACGTTGTCTAAAAAATGCGCGGAAAAGTCGTCGTTTGTTCCAAGAATAAGCCAGTGATTTTCTATACTTGGATGGCTCGAGTCAAACCAACAAACTAAAAAAATATTTTCTGTTCAAACTACAGTTTCCTTCGGATTTCACGCTGCCACTATTTAAAGAAGACTCACATAATGCTTTCATTTCTCTCAAAATGTAAGTTACAGAAAATAGTATATTCTTCTGAACTGCGTCATATGATGTAAGTCGTCTTAGGGTATATGACGCCATCAATTTCGAAGAAAGCTGCACAAGAGATGTGTTGTAGATGGTGGCGAGATTTTTTTTTTTTTTTTGGTTGGTTTGTATCGAGCAATCAAACTATGGAAAATCCGTCACCAACTCGTCGATAATACAGTATTCTGCGTTTGTAGTTTCTACAGTTTTCTCTAATCCATTCAACAACCGCCACAGGAATGTGGCACAATACTTTTTGGTTTTTAGAAATATGCTATTGCCCATTTAAACTTACTTCTGTAATCTGTGGACCCGTCTGAACAATTCGTAACTATAAGCAGAGTATATATGGTGTTTTTCAATTTCATTTTGTCATTTCAACTGATTTTCGTAACTTAGTGGAGAGAAGAGATTATTTTGATCAATGAAACAGTCAATTAAATTCATCATGCTCAATCATGAATTGAAGAAAACAATTCCATTCCTCCAAGCGAAATAAACTTGTCTGGTTTTGAAAATGAATTGGGATACCCATGATTTTTTTTTCACAAACGTTTCTCTATCAATGTAGAAATATCCTTTGAATGGTTTCTACTTGATTCACGTCTCGAGTGCTTATACAAATTGAGCAAGAAAAATCGACTCCTCTGTGATTCAGCGCCTGTCGCGCCATATATGCAGAGAAGTAGTCATTTTAGATTTAGATTAGACTCTCTCTTCCTTTCTTTGAAGAAATTAAACGTCTATGAATGATATATACATATCAACAGAGAGTGTTTGATAAACATTCGATATTACATTTTTAAAGAAGTTTTTTGCTATTTCTGCATTGACTTGGAGAAGAGAAAACCAAAAATATTTTTCTCAGAACTACATTCTCACCAAAAAATGGCATGTTTCCTTTCTCTTTTCAGATCATGAATGATATATAAGTATTCGTGTGATTTTCAACTGATTTCTAGTATAAAATTGAGAAAATTATGTTGGTTATTTGCCGTTTTCTTCAAAAAAGACGTACTGCTGTCTATATCATTATCCGAATTATTGGTGAGATATTGTTTCAAGAACCCCATTATGTTATGTATGTAGCCAACCACGAAACGTGACCAAATCATTCTTGAATGAGACAAACCCCTGACCGAATATTATCATATCAAACGCCTACCTACACCATCTCAAAAATGTTGATAGACATTAAAAAATATAACCCCACTACGTTTTTGGTGCAGAAACTGATTTTTACAATTCAGGATTGAAAAAAACATGTTTGGAATCATTTTGAAAACAAGTATGTTGGGGTATATATTGGAGGGTATCTGCCTTGGGAGACAACTTTATCGGCAATGAGTTTCATAGCAGGTATTCCATGTGTTATCAAAATAAATTGGTGGTAATTCTGTTCTTATCTTGTCGATTTCGGTTTTCGAACTTAATTATATTTCAAATCATAGGTGGGATACCTCTAAAAATTATTTGTTACACTTTTTCCCAACCACTGAATCAAAAAAATGTTTAATCACATTCGTGAAATATAAAGGTAGCATGATTTCCATTTTTTGCAGAGCATTAGGAATTCCTGTGATAGATTACTCTTATGATGACTGCAAATTGATGACGAAAGCTAGAGAGATGAACTTACCTTATGCAGCATCACTTGTAGAAGTTAGGAAATTGCGAAGCAGATTAGGGTGAGTATTTCAGTGCAAATTTCACACCAAGGTTTTTTCGTATTTGTCTCGCGTTACCATTACAAACCATGCATTTATTAAGTGTTTTCCCATAGTTGGTACCCGAGCTAATTATATTGAACAGTTTTTGGTTAATGAATCGTCCTGTCAAATTTGTCTATTTCTAGTCATGTGTACTGAAATGACCAATGAAACCACCATTACACTGATAACTACCTATGAGCCCTTTTTTTTAGTATCACTTATGTTAGGACCTCGACACGAAGTTTTTGACATTTCATCAATTTAATTCATATTTAATGTGTACCTGTCATTTTATATTCTTTATCATAATAAAAGAACGTTTTTAGGCAACAGTCCTCCGCCTTCAGCGTCGGACCGTTGCCAAATATCGTGCTTACGAAAACTGTTATTAAATTAATTCGTTAATGTCAATATCCTTGGGATATTACAGCTGAAATTGTTTTTATGTTATCAGAGAATAATATCGTGTCATATCACGTCAGTCATCCACTTTCTAATAAAATATGAGAGCAGAAGTTAACAAAATCAGGGACGTATTTACTCTCTGTATAGAAAAGTTCCACTAATTGGAGAAGTTCAAACTTACTGCAACATACTAAAATACTGTCTTGAATATCTAGCTGTTATTTCTGTTCGAATACAGTCGATAAAATGACGCAAGTTTGTGTGAATACTCAATTGGAATTAACATTTATCTGTCGAAAATTTGTCACCTCGGCAAGCAATATTTTTTCTCCAGAGAAATGATCAATTTTACACCCTTTATGTAATACACCATTGTGTCATGCCTTTGATAATATACATGGTTCTCTCTGTATTCTTGTACCAAAATTCATACTGTTTTCCATATTTCAAACCATACGATTCAAGTAATGCATGAATTTTAGCTGTTAATGGAATTGCAGCATTCTTTGCATAAACGATGAGATAAGAACCTTTGGTGTAAAAGTTGAAACTTTTCCTAGAGATCAATTACCCCAACATCAAACTGATATTTTTGCACTCGACGCGCATTTCTTTAGGAGAGTCTAGAAATAACAAAATGTAAAAGCAGCATGAATGGTGACAAGGGACCTATCCTTTTCAGCCTGCTTCTCAATTTATTGGTGAGAAAGTAATCGGAATAATCAAGATGACGGACCAACAACTTTGCAAGTAGTGACTGCACTGGTTCATTATTGAGAAATCAATTAGAATAATTAGCAGTAAAAAACAAAGACAAAAAGTGCAAAAATATCAGTATGGTGTTAGGGTAATTGATCTCTAGGAAAAAAGTTTCAGCATTCTTTGCGTTTCAGACGATCTTATTAGGAAACGAACAAAAACAGTCCATTTGAATTTCAAGTACCAAAAATCATTTAAGATGACAAGTAGCGTTAGATGATGAACGAAAATATCAGATATTCTTAACGATTTTTCCACTACTTATAAGTAATAGAACACTCCCCATTTTTATGTATCAGTCGAACACTTTCTTTCTCTACATACTACATATTCCGGAGATCATCTCTTATTCAATCGATTATTTTGTATAGGTAGCCTAGTGAACGTGTAAACTCTTGGTAATGATCTGAAAAAAACTCCCGTCCACGCAAACATTTTGGGTGTACTCCTAAGAGTGTCCACAAGGAAAAATATCACTAGAGTTATTTTTAATATATTAGAGACATCAACAAAAATATATGTTTCAGGCTGCACAACACCTTCACCGAGGAAACACTTCTAGCTTCAAATCTACCTTGTAAAGACTGCAGTAAAGTTACCTTCTTGGAGTTTACGAGTCTGTTGAATATTCCGCCCAATGATGCATGTTCACTCCAACTTTTTAGGATATATGACAAGGTACTTGTATGAACTATCACTACAAATTCTTAAACCTACTTTACAAAGGACCGATGATTACATTATCTTTGATAGAAGAAATTTTTAAGGAATTGATTTTTATCTTTTTCTGCTCCAAGTCAATGCAAAATTTAATTATATAAGATTCACTAAAACAATAATTATCATTTGAACACCTCAGTGGATAAATCATAAGGCTTTCTTACCAGACATGCCTAACATTTTTGTCAAAGTTGTTTTTGTGCTTATGTACTCTAAATAAATGTATATTTTGTTGACTCCTACGTGATTCAGCGCCTGTCACGATAGATAGGCGAGTGAAGGGCTATGGATGATACACAAAAGTCATTAGAAGATATTTGCGAATTATTTGATGTTACTCCACTGATAGAAGCTTTATACACATTATTGCACTGACCTACAGAAAAAAATCAAAAATCACCTCAACACGAAATCAATTCTTGCCAAATCAAAATGTAGTATTATTCTTCGTTATATAAAAACACTTATTACTTCTTCACTGACTAGTTTTCTGAAAAAGTTTCTTCCTTATGTTCATTATTATTATTGGAAAATAATCCAGCATTGTCAATGCATCCTCAATATCAGTATCCATTTTTCCTTAACTAGTCAGTCAAGACTACCCTTCTCCTATATATTTCCTTGGTCAGTTGTATGTGAATTTTCCTTCCGCGTTTAGTTTTCTGTTCAACGTATCGGATCCGATTTTGGAGCCATTTTCAAGAAGGTGAATGTGACTTCACTATAAGCAAACCAAGACCCTTATCAACAATTCCAATCTCTCTACTGAAACCAAGAAATATCTCATCCCCGAGAAAAATCCTCACGTTCCCCCCTCATATACAGTTTCCCAAAAATACACAAACCCATTTTTCCTCTTCGCCCACTGTCAGTGCTTTCGGTTTCTCAACTCAAAACCCTGCCAAACACCTTGCAAATACTCAAGAACCCCTTGCAGAACAGTCCTCGTCATACGTTCGAAATTCACTCACTTCATTGAAATCCTCAAAAACCTCAATATCCAACATATTGACGTCCTTGTGAGTTTCGACGTTGTGTCTTCATTCACAAATATTCCTGTATCATATATATTGAACATTCTCGAAACTGAACACATAATTTCCAATGGCACCCCAACCTCATCAGTCACTGTATGTCCAGTACATAGTTTCTCTTCCAAGGTACCTTTTACAAACAATAAGTGAAGGGCGCCCCCATGTGTTCTCCATTTTCACTAGTCCTTGCAAAACCTTTTCGGGGAAGACTTCGAAACTGAGGCCTTAGACACATCGACCACAAATCTTCTTGCTGGTTTAGATACGTAGATGACTTTTTCGTCGTATGTCCCCACGCCTCCGAAACTCTCCATGATTTCCTTGGTCACCTCAACGACCTCCACCCAAACATCAAGTTCATAATGGAAATCGAAACTAGTAACTCCCTTTCATTCTTAGATGTCCTTATCAAAAATTCAAAAACTTCACCCATACGGTCTACAGGAATCCAACACACAAATACCGACACCTCCACACAAACTACCACCTTCAGCACGAACGAATTATCTCATCTACAGAGCTATCAACCTCACAAACCTCCATAAGAAGCCCCAAGAGCTGACCCAACTGAAATCAGCTCTTCTTCAAAATGGATTCACAGACTGTCAACTTGACAGATCCATCCGTCGTCAACAAACTTCTCCATCCAGCCCCAGTAATTCAAAAGACAACAACGTTCCCCACGAAGCCTTCCTTCCCTTCATTAAAGGTGTTTTAGAATCCTTTCAAATCTTTTTTAACAAGTTTTATTTCGGAAAAGTGTTCATCTCATTTCCTCGATATATCATTCATTATGTCATATTGGTTGAACAAAGATAATTTTTCTTTCGAATATCATCGTTTTACATGTCAACAAATGAAGTTTCAATTTCGATTATTTTTAATCTCCGAAACCAGTTGCTGCGTTATCGATGTTTGAATTTGGGGCTAGAAACTTCGTATCTCCGCCACCCTATGCCGAATGTTTTGAAATAAATGTTCATTTGTAATAAAAATGAACTGGTAACATCTCTTTCGATAGATGAGTAATTATTTGAATGCCTGGGGTGTACCATATTGGGGTGTTGTTGGAATACAACTGTATCTTCGAATCTATCTTACTTTGAAGAAGCCAGATGCTCCTTTAGATATATAGGACCAATAACATGATTTTTAAATATTTTTGCTCAGACATTAATCTGCAGGGATTTCATTAGCTACTGATGTAACGATCTGTTTCCGAGAAAGATTTTCTTTCAGCTCCTCTGGCTCTAGCGAAACTTCTAGTTATTTGAAATTTTACAATCAATTTCCTAAGATATTTGCCTCATGAAAATTACTGGCGGCCTCGTCATAAATAAGGATTGCTTTCATTTTTCCTCCGAAGATCTGGCTCGAAACTTTTTCAGAAAGTCGAACGAAAAGAATTGGAATGAATTCAAAGTATTAATAGTGACATCTGTTAAGCTTACGCCATGCTCTCTATACCTATTGTACATCTACATAGTTGATACAAAGAAATACTATCTCGGGTTAAAAAAGGAATGTGCTTTTTTGTCAAATACTTTGGTTCGATTTTATCCGTGGTACCCCTCGGATCGCATTGGCAAAATATTGAAGAAACACAATATCAAAACAATATACAAACCCACGAGGAAAATACAGGAACACCTGAGATCTGCTAAAGATCCTAGAGACCCACTATCTAATGCTGGGGTGTACAGGATTCCGTGCTCGTGTGGAAAAGTATATGTAGGAACCACCAAACGCAGCTTCAAGACACGAATCAGTGAACATAGACGAAATTGTCGATTAGGGCAAACTGAAAAATCAGCTGTAGCGGAACATGCCCTTATAGAAAACCACAACATCCAGTTCGATAAGACTTCAATTCTCTCAACGACCAAACATTACTCCACTCGCTTATACCGGGAAGCAATTGAAATATATAAACACAAAGATAATTTCAATAGGAAGGAAGAAGGATTAAGTCTAAACAAAATTTGGCATCCGGTTCTGAATAAATTAACGCCACGGTCCGACATATCCAGAGAATCCGACGTCCGACAGAACACGATCCAACCTCATAAGAACAAGTCGCCACCTCCAGATGTAACACCAGTCATAGTAGACTCGCACAGGAGAGTTGACCTACGACTACGCCGCTGAAGATGGCTGCCGCAGATGTAGCCGAAAGCTCCGGAATTAAAAATTCCAATACACGGCCCTCAAGCCCGAAAACCTTGCGATATTACAACACCGGCCGTGAAAGCCTACATTCTTTGTATGAACTGTCAAAACTACCACTCCTCTTTTGGTTGCAACGCTACCAATAATCATTTCTCTCAGTTATCTTCAATTCATATACCAACAACTCCTCAACTGGTTATCCAAATTCAAAAAAGCATAGGTCGTTTTATAGAGAATTGAATTATCTTCCGAGCGAAGGTTCATATGAATCCTTTTTCCATTTGAAATCATTAAAATTGATGGTGTCCACTCTGCGGTCAGTAGGTATATTATATGTCAAATCGTAAGCATTTCAATCCTGAGTTACTTAATCGTTTTATCCTTTATTCGAATTTTGGCTGATTTTGTTATCTTGCCTCACTCAGAACTCAGAAGGGAGGAACTATTCACGTTCAACTCATTTTCCTTTTTCAGAAAAATACAGGAGTTATCGACTTCAGGGAGTATTTGTTGGGCGTTTTATGTATTGAAAAAGAAAGAAATGCGTTAGAAGTTTTGCAAATAGCATGTAAGGTGAGTAGATATTTCAGAATTATTTTCTCAATCATATCGACACACCATATAACTCGTCTATATTGATTAATGAATAAAAAATTATTGAATGGACCAGGACGTTTTCGAAAGGTCAATTTCCCTTACACCGAACTGATATTATTTGCACACAACGCAGAGAAGAGTCTCCTGAAGATGCTAACTGTGTTAGCGAAACGCGTTGAGTGCAAGAAATATCAGATCAGTGTTAGAATAATTGATCTGTCTAAGAAATGTCCTAAATTTAACATCAATGATTTCAATTTTATCGTTTAGTATCAAATATTCCTGACACGCTTGAAGGAGAGAATGAATTCTTTGGGTACTGGTTTCCTTAACATTGTCCAAAGTCTGTAGCAAACTAATATTACATTCAACAAGGATATGAACTGTCTCGTCAATTTCTGGTGATTCTAATAGCAGTCATCTTGAAGTTATAACTGAAGAGACAGGAAGCTTTATTTGTAGGAATAGGAAGCATAATACCCATTTTTCTGATTTATGTGGAGTTTATCGTTGATTTCTCATTCTAATCCCATCAAATTCACAGATAGAAGTAGAAGTCCTATTGTTTTGGCCAAAAATAAAAATTATAGAGTATATATTCCTGTGTTGGGGCTAATCATCAACTCCATGATTCAGAAATGTGTTTTCATTGTTATTCGAGCCCAGATATATCAGATTTGTTTTATTTCCCTAATTAAACAACAGTTCTCACAACATGAAATCATTCATGTTCAATTTCAAATTGTTTTGAATCGTTTCAGATTTATGACAAAAGTGGTTTTGGCCGATTGACTCCAGAAAATTTCTGCCACGCAGTTTGTCAAACACTAGCTCTTACTGAAGAATATGCTCTAGAAGTATTCGATCAAGTAGACAGAAATCAACTTGGTTACATAACGTTCGGTAAGTAATTATTCATCTGCTATCATTTGACCTTATGTAATGTGTGCTAGATATTATTATACATCAGCTCTAGAATTTGAATCAAAATATGATAACTAAATGGTCAATTACTTCTTAATAGGTGCTGAAAGACGCCATTTCATTTTTGATTTATTTTTCGTTCATTTTCGAACTCCAATACTATCCAGCACGGTTTTATTCACAGCAGTCTTGAGTTGATCATGAATATTATTCTTCAGGAAACATTAGGGCGGGCGGACATGAGACGAGGCCATCTGTTTCTATTCATTCACGATTAAAAAAGTACGACCAGAAAAATGATATACAACCTCCATAACTTTCTCAGTTTTCACATAACAAAAAAGTTATAATATGCTTCCATTCTTGGAATATTCTATCCGAGTCGTATTTTTTTTATCAAAGCGGAACTTCCCATGTAATTTTTATTTTATTCAAAAATAGAAATGGCGATCGAGGTACACAATTGATGTTTTAGATTCGTTTTGCCTAATTACAAAATTCTACCAGATGCCATTCAAACAACTTTGTATCTTCAGTATAAACAAAGTTACTGATGAATTCTGACTTCAATTTGTCCTTTTCAGAAAACTTCGTGAGTTATGCTCAAAGGAAAGCAGAGTTTGCCAACCTCTTCAGTTTGTGCCAGAAGGAGAAACTTTCACAAAAGAACGGAGATATATGTCCCAACTACCACCATAAAAAAATTGACTGATCTCCGCATGTCATTCACATGTAAACTTTGAGTGAGAATATTTATACTGGTAGTGACGCTCAGACTCTATCAGTCTTGAAAAAAGTTTCAACGGTTCATCTGGTTGGAAACTTCCACATACTCAACTCAGGCATGTTGAATGAACACAAGAGAGAGATTTTCTTCGAATCAAAATAATTTCGTTAGCGTGATTTTTCGATTAAGTCAACTCAAAACTTCCGGATGACATAGCTTACCTACCGGCTACTGAAATTCAGAAGATTCACTTGTTATTTGTTAATCCCACAAATTTTACAGATATGGACGTTCGATAATATGTTTCCAGAACCTTTTCAAATATAAAGAAGAATGCAAAATCATTCCGAATCAAATTTTAGTCATTCATCCCAATTATTTCACAAACATACATGTTGCGACAAAATAATAATTCCTTGTTTTCCGTTGACAATTGTTCAGTTGATTATATGAATATTATCAATTTCGACTAATTTTTTTGGTAGCTCAAAGATTTTCGAAAACTTGACGTTATATAACAACACTCTCAGGTTGGAAGCATTAGGTCAACGTATTCTGTTAAAATAGACCATTCGAAATATGTTTCAATTTTTATTTTGGTTATGGAATCAGTGATATATTTATACCAGCTCTGAGTTCTTGACAGAACTAACGGAACAGTACATTGAGGATCAACAGACCGACTCTAACAAAAATCGTTGTAAATTCTAAAATATCAGAGAATATTGCCATATCGGCGTTATTCCACAAAAAAATGGATTCCCAATTAGCAAATGCCGATGGAAATGATCAGATCTGGTGATAAACAGCCTGCTATGGGAAAAGTGCATCATACCTACAGGTAGAGTACCAGACTTAGCCAATACACCAGTACTCGGTTGTGTCATAAGAGAAGCTAGTAATTTTCATAACATTCTACATTTTATTTTTTATACATTTACATGCATGCGTAGAATAAGAAAGTTGATGAATTATTGGATCAAATAATTCCTAATTTTTTCTTGCTTGTAATAACCATCTTTTTTCCACTAAAATACATGAACACCAGTTTTTCATTGTTTGTAAAGAAGTTAATTATTTCTGTCAATTAGTTTACTTGCTGTTACCGGTAGTTCGTACATGTTGTTAGGGTACGAGTATTCAAATGATGGTCAATTCCTTTAAGTGCTAGGAGGCCACCTGAGCGCGAAAGGCGCTTGTTCTGTAAAACTTCTGGGATCTGGTATAGCAATTGGGTTGATACAGTTCGTTTATCAATAATATATATGTATAGTACACATGAAATCAGAAAATTCGAATCAGATAAGGATATGGGGCCAAAAAGTATAGACAACAATCATCAGATTCTATAGGACCTTTGTCGAATCTTCTGGTATTTTAGTGATATTTTCGAAATTTTGAATATCCCCCAGGATTGATTCCATCTCAGACTCCAACATTAGGAGATAAGGTCATGAGGTGAACACATAGCTCCGAGACTAAATTTATCAAATGTGAGTATACAAAATCACCATGTTCCCATTGAGTCTGGGAAAATTTGAACAATACATTTCAGTTAGTTAAGTTGAGAAACACTTTTTCTGTTATTGGTCTCGATCTTCATCCGCATGAATGTATCCGAACATCAGTCATCAATATCAATAGACATGTGAATCAACAATGAAACCCTGTCAACGGACAGAAGTTTGCATAAGTTTCACTGGATAGCGTTAAATTTCGTTAATTTTCTCTTCAACAAAAACTTTTGAAATCATTTTTGAACGGGATATGAATATTCCCGGTCCCAGGATCATTTTAGGCATAGAAAAAGATTTTGCCATTATACTATATTCAGTACATTCTAGATCAATAAATGTAATAATTCAAAAAAGAAAATACGTTATATATATATATATATATATATATATATATATATATATATATATATTGCAAGTCATTGAATTTCTCTCGAACATGACTCAATAAGACACTGAATTTCCTGTGTAAACAAAGTTGAGAACTAACTGGATGAATTACAGACAAATAGATACGACGAACCTTAACGCCTAATTCAAGAGTGTTCAAGCAAAAATTTCTCTACAAAATTTTCTCATTGTTCAGGTTAGGTTGAGTATATTTCGTATCAGTTCACCGTGTAATGTTTCCTCTTTCAAGTACTCCTTATTACTGTAATATAAGAATTAGGCAAAATTGCACCTTTGTCTCTTTTATGTTGTTGGTTTGAATCTATGTGATTTTAGCATATATTTGTTTTACCATATTATCAAATAGCAATAATGGCAAATAAATCGTCGAATAGCTAATAAGATCAAACAACTGAATTAAATTAATATACACAAATCTAATCAAGAGAATTGACATACATATCGGTCAAAGACTATGATTTAGATCAGAAATATAAATGGGCAAAAAATGAAAGAGAAACAATGTTGAAATAAATATAAAATGAAAAATGATGGCACTGGACAAATTAATGAAAGGAATTATTAACATTGAAATCAAGTTGACTAAATTCGCGACGTTTTAATCAATGACATTGGTAAGCGAGTGATGACGGGCAAGTTTTCGAAGTACTTTGGTCCATTTGTTAGACGACTGGTTTCCACACATTTCAAATCTACTCTGGGGTGATTCAACGCATAGTTGTTGAAAATGTAGGCTGCTTCTTCATAATTTTTTTCAACGTTGCCTATTTTCCTAATACTAAAGAGTTGAAAAAAAAGAACGCATTCCGATTACTTTTTGTGATTTCTTTACCTCGTGCGAGCCACTCTCTAATCAACCGATTTTTTTTTGAGTAACCATTTTTCTGATAATCCATCCTTGTGTTCTCTTCCCTGTTTTTGTCGAAACTTTCCTTGGTATCGAAAAAACTGACTACAAAATCAATCAGAGTCTCCAAACGTCTTCCTAGACTGATGTCGGTTGGATGCTTAATTAAGCTCAAAAACCAACCACATTCAAAAAAGCAAAGGGCAGTAAGTTATTCCCAGAGTGCCAAAACAAATTTAACTGTCAGATGTCTCATATCCTAACGAGGATCTGTGTAAAAAACAGAAGTTGAATATCAAGAAAAGCAATATTCAGGATGAGGTCAACAGGATCACAAAAATTTACTGAGAGAAATTCGAAATAGAGACAATGCCAAAAGTTGTGAGCTTCTGTACTGTATAAGTAAACAATAATGACTTTTTCCATTTTCCAGTTACCCTCGCAATAAATGAAACATTTCCCGTAGTAACCTCATTATAATATGTAAATATCTGTTATTATGTTTTTATTTCAGTGTAGATGATATGTTGTCAGGAATGAAAAAGAGTTGAGATCTCAAATTTTTGCTAGTAGGGTTTACTTCGACCATGCGAACTTTCCTTCAATTCACTATAAGATAATTGTGTGGAAGATGTCACTTGAAACATTTTTTTATAATATTCTAGAAGTTCCTTTATAATGCCAGTATTGTCAGCGAAATCCAATATTTTCAAAACGGAAAATACGAATGAACACAAACAAATATTTGATAACATCCCTTTGAAATATCATGACAGGGTAGTTTGTTTCGGCTTTTCCGAAGCCCTTTATCCTATTAGCAGATATATTAACTCAACTCTATGACTAAGTTATTGGTATAATCGTTTCAACTGATTTTGTATATCATATATAACAGAATACCATTTTCAATTGCGTCACATGATGTATTGTTAGCAATGGGTATGATGTCCAAAAAATTTCTCTTATTTATTCACCGTCTGAATCAATGTTGAACCCAATGTCAAGAAATTATCTCTAAAAGAGATATTTTACAATGTTGTTCCTTGAACTTAGAGAAATTATGTTTCTCCGAAATCGAACGATCCATTGCATTTGGCAATTTTATAAATAGTCTTTTGTACACATTTGAAACGGTTGTATCCAAGTTAATGATGTTCCTCATACCAATAATAAAAGAGGAAACATATGGTCCTGTATTTTTAATGATTTCATATTCCGAAATGTAACCCTGTACAGCAATATCAACCATTGTTGTTTTTATATTCATACGTATTTATTATATTCATATTCAACAGCATGGATGGAGACACTTCTATAATATATTATTGAAGACAGCAAGAGTTTAGTTAAGATCTTGCATAACTCTCAACTTTGTTGAGAAATATTCATGTTTTATGTACATTATGTTGAAAATATAGTTTGAATCGTTTCAATGCTTTGCAAGTATTTTATTGGTCCTTATGTTCACATACTTCCATTACATAACTCTATTACCATCAAGTGTAAAAAATATCTCCTTGTCACTCTTGCCGAGTGTCTTGGATTACAATTGAGTTAATTAGGGGAAAAATTAGCAAATGATCTCACTTGAGTTCGATTCACTTTCTTCACTGCCGATTCGTTATGAGGTCGAGCCCAAGTCACGACAGAAAATGTTCAGACCAATTTTTACAGTCTGCTTCTGAAATAGGAAATACTTCAAGCTGAGACAAATCATAATCTACAAAAAAAATTACGCGCTGCTTTGTACTTCATGTTGAACCCAGATTTTGCTTTTGACGTAATGCACTGTCCACTTCCATATAAATTTTCATTAGTCCCACGATAAAATGAGGTCATGTTGTACTGAGCTTATTGCTGTGAATAGATTCATTTCATTTTATCGCATTACATTTGTGGAAGTTGTGAATCACCCTGTATCATTCGAAACAGTATATCTTCATAATTGTTGTACTCTGGTTGGTCTACTCGATCACATGATGCCTGATCTGCACGACCTGAGATTTCCAACCAAGTAATAGAAGTCACTGCAAGAAAGAGCAGATTCTCAACTATACATTCCCACACTCATGAAGCTAAGCTCAAAAATATTGGATGCATTAAGGGAAATTTCCTGAAAATATCGAAAATGATGAATGAAAGAGACTTTTAGGTCGGTACATAATCTGAAAATAGAGTGTCTCAGCAATGAAATGATGAGTATGTTTTTTCAAAAATATTCAATTTGATGTTTTTACGTCATTTACAAAGATATAAGTCATGAAAAAGAAGCGAACTGAAAAACAAATGGTACAAGAAAATTCGATTTAGTTAAGCCCAATATAAATGAACAATGAATTTTATATCTGATTTTTCCCAAATTCGACCTACTGAATTTATGAGCAAACTCAGCTTGTCGAGCTAATTTGGGACAAAAACGAAAGGAAAATTGTGAAATTTGCATTGCTCATTCATCATAGACCATTCTTTCAAAATAATTATCCAGTTATCGAATACAACCACTTATGCCGACACCCTCTAAATATATGTGACGATTTTTGGAAAAATTTCCGTTAATATACCGTTCAATTTATGAATTTTTGACCAAAAACAAGAAGAATAGAGAGATTTTAGTAGTGCATAAGTCGAGTTGTTCGTGTGGAATCCCGATAATTTCAATTAGAGCTCAATACCTCTTTTATAGAAAGCAAATTTAGAAAAACATTTGTATACTTTTTTGTGAGAATTCTTTCGCTCTATAAGTTTGTTCTCATACATTATATCTGAATTTTCAACTCCTTCCAAGTTATTGATGCAATACCGATTTTCTGAGTCTTCCTGGGAATTTTCACCATTTTCCAATGGGGCTCGCGTGCAGAACATTTCACTTTTCTCAAAGTAGTCCTCAAAGACTGCCCGTGTACCAATAATAATTTCCATTGAATTCCATTTCAGGTCCAAACCCCTGGTTATTGGACTGACATGTGTGATAAAGGAGGCTGCAGGATTCTCCAGAGAGCCAACATTGAAATCATCTCGCTCTATAAGATTGTTCTCATACTTTGAATCTAAATTTTCAACCCCTTTCAAGTAATAGTTGCAATACCAATTTAACGAGTTTTCCCGGGAATTTCACCATTTTCCAAAGGTGCTCGCATGCAGAACGTTTTTTTCTCAGAGTACTCGAAGACTACCCATGTACCAATAATCATTTCTGTTGGATTCAGTGTCAGAACTAAACCCCTGGTTATCATTTGAATGTTGATGCGAATGACGTATACGAAATCTTGGGGGGTCGAATCGACTAAAAAATTTTATTGCTCATACACATTATCTGCAGATGAACGACAAACAATTCGCAAGCTATTATATGAAATGAAAGACAAATGGCAAAAAGCTAGAAGAATGAAAAGGAGATTCATAGGTTAAAGTACGGATTAGCTAAGCAGAATCGTCACCTTTGAAAACAATAGGTAAATTCCGAAGGAAAACAACGATTCAGATGCAGTTCGTGGTCCTGGTCGACATTGGCAGAGCTTTGAGGACTCCAGTGGGCGGTCGAAACGGAGAAAAACTGCAGCAATTCGTGAGCAGTCCAATGCCGAAGAGCCTGCATTTGCCAGTCGCATGAGTCTTCGAGCTCTTGTCTTGGATGCAGCAAAATTTATAAATTTATTTTTTTCTGCAAATGGGGATACTACGGAACATCTGGGCAAAGTACATTCAATTGAAAATTTGATAATGATGACGGAGATAAAACAGACGCAACTATTTTCTTCACTTCTCTCGTGCCACTGCAGCTCGTGTTTGTTGATGATGATAACGAAGGAATAACCGTGTGGAAAAATGGGCGACCGTCCTCCCCTCGGTTCGTAGACCAATAAAAATCGAGTGTTTTCAAAAGAGTCTGCAGAAGGCTCCCGTAATAAAGTTCAAAACATGAAGGAACAAGAAAAGCAGCTTCGACTTTTTCATACGATTATGAACGGATCATTTGCAATATGGATCTCGCAAATAGTATCGTGCTGGTATGACATGAATGTTGATGAATTTGGAAAATACACTGTAGTAGGCATCCCGTAGGTACGTGCTGCTAGATCCTTGGTATTACATGCCGACTACTGTGCGTGTACTTTTAATTCACGGCACAAAAATAAAAGGGTTTCCCATGTTGCCGATAGGACAGATGTCCGAGGAAACCAGGAATCTTGCTATAAATATATAAAATCATTCCGAATGGACTTTTCTAGAAAAATTTGTAGCAAACGAAATATGAAGAATGTTTTTGAGCGGTTTTTGATTGCATCTTACCCTGTTATCTCAAGTTTTCGTAAACTACCAGCTGGGTCAAGCGAATCATCGCGTGAAGCCATGGCATTGTTGAAATCACCAAATGCAAAGAAACCAAGAGTAGTTGCAATGTCTGACTGCAGCGACTAACGATTCGGATAGCGATTGGAGCCCTTAAGATTAGGTGCCTTCACACCATTCAATCATATGAGTGTACTGTATAATTCAATTTCAATTCAATGACTGAGTATTTGTATTCAAAACCCCTTGGTTCCTAATTCCATAGAGATTAACTCAAGTTCCGTGTTCAGCGCCCTCAAAAACCTCCTGATACTGAATCCCAATAAGGTTGAAGTTTAAATAAAATTATCTGATTTTTTTTTTTTTTTCAAAATTAATAATTAATAACACGTTGTACTTT
This sequence comes from Zygogramma bicolorata, assembly GCA_032362365.1. Lineage (NCBI taxonomy): Eukaryota > Metazoa > Arthropoda > Insecta > Coleoptera > Chrysomelidae > Zygogramma > Zygogramma bicolorata. Next base: position 47,171 of record JAVJAQ010002929.1, read on the forward strand.
GAACCTTACAGGGCTTCCCTTTCATATGTGAAACTTACTCACTAAATTTTGAGGTTACTAGATACAATAAAAATACATTATATATGATATAATATATAATACATTATAACAAATATATCACAATCAAGGAATTTGAACGTAAAATTCAGTATAGCACCTCTAAATTGACACATCCGTTCCTCCAGTTATAGCTTGTCCTCAAGATATATAATATATCAGTTAATGAAATTCAAATATCATATTGCTAATTCTCCTTCAGAATATCATTTCTCGGTATTCATCATCCTGGCCATTGGACTTCGCCTTCACTTGGCGCTTCATTTCGGACGCACGTTTCAAGGCCAGGAATTCAAACATGCTTTGGCTATGCTTGCTCATCATTTTGCTCAAGTCAGAAGGCATAGGGTCAGTCCAGAAGTATTCATGATTGAGGGCATTGTCAGCATCAATTCGCTTCCTGGGATCGAGTTCTAATAATTTATGGAGTAGGTCGAGGGCAAGATTATCCTTTAAGACTTTTCCAAAGCATTCATGAATCTGAAAAAGTAAAAAAAATTTTATATGCAAACATAGAGCATGTGATAAGAGAAACTGGTTGATTCAAAATCTGAAATTCACTAGAAATTCAGTGGGTCAGATGACCTGAATGAAAAATGACATACTTGTTTTCTCACTCAATTATCGGGTGAAAAGATACTGACCTTTTTAGTCTGCTTTCGAGGCAACTCTATCTTTTTAAAAAGCGGCAACTCTTCAACTCCAGGCCATACATTGGGTGTTATTGTTCCACAAAGACGGCAAATCATTTTCAGCTGTTCTTGCTCACTAGTCCCCTTCAATATTGGTGACCTTGTCCAAAATTCGGCCATGATACAACCGAGAGCCCACAGGTCGATGGAGGGTCCGTAGTTGCGAGCTCCAAGAAGCAGTTCTGGCGCTCTGTACCATAAAGTCACCACGCAATTCGTGAGTGGTCTGAAACAACAAAACTTGCGTTATTTATCTCAATCAGTCCAAAAAATTACTAGAGAACTACATTAATGGATCATAAATGCATTATTACCTTCTCCTAACCTCATTGGAACTATAAGCTCTTGATAGCCCAAAATCAGCTAGCTTCAATTTTCCATCCTTAGTAAGCAACACATTCGCAGCTTTCAAATCTCTATGAAGAATTTTGTTACCATGCAAGTAGTAGAGCCCCTCCAACATTTGTTGCATTACTTTTTTGATGTCACCTCTACTGAAATGCACATTCCTATTCGATAATAACCCTGCCAGATCATGGTCACAAAAATCGAAAACCAAATAGAATGATGCTTGATGTCTGTTACCCTCATTGGCCGATGTTCTACAGACTTCTATGAAGTTCACTATATTGTCATGCTTCAACTTCTGCAGTATCTTTATTTCTCTGAGCGCTGTAATGGGAAACTGAAAATAAAAACGAATTAGAAAAGAAATCACAAAGTGGGTCAAATACTTACTCCATCAGTTTCAGCAGCTATTAGGACTTTCTTCATGGCCACTAATTTGGTAGGGCATTTCCTATCTTTCGCTTTGAAAACTTCCCTGTAAAAAACGATATCAAAACTCATTAATTGTTTTTCAAATATCGCCATACATAAAATTGAACAAGAAAATAAATAAATTACGCCATCAGAATTTTTATTGTCAAATAAAATATCCTACTGTCTACTGTGGCGCGCAAAATGCTTCATCATAATGAAATAATTGATAATACAAAAAATAGCAAACGATACTCACCCAAAGGTACCATGCCCTATTTTGGCAATTTGTTCATATTTATCTGTCAGATTACAAAATGGAAAATCAAAATTTTCCATTAACTTTCCTTTCTTAGCTCTCATCGTCTTATAATAAGAGGCGTCAAGAATCGGGTGATTCTTCGGTTCATAAATTGGTTCCATAATTTCGAATCGACTGTGACTACGGCAAAATGAGATATCTACACAAAAACACTTTTACAAACGAACCCAAAAAAAGCACTTGCACTTACTACTTTTCTCCATCAATGAGTAAATACTGCAAATTTTTGATTTCATAACGATTGGGGTTCCGACGTTCACTGATATAATATATCTTTGAGTTACGGTAATTAGATACAGGGTACTATGGTTGCTGTGTGATTATTCCTGGAATATTGGATATCCATATAGAGTCTTGTAATAGTTTTTACTCAAATCAAGTGAGATATTGAAGTCAATTTAATATTTTAAACGAGATAGTAATATTTTCGTTGTTAATTTTGTGTGAACACCTACTGCTGACACATCTCATGAATCAAGTTTTCATTCCATTTTTTCCCTTCAAAACAATCACCACAATCTGACAATAAATCAGTGGGTGATTAATCTATAAAACTCAATTGTACTTGTTTATAAAATCAGTCACCTGATAGATTGAAATGTACAGAAAAAAAACTGGGATAAACGAAATTGGGTGATTGCTACAAATTTTCGACCGTAACCAGTGCAATCGGACTTTTTTGCACAGGGATTCGCCTGAAAGTCATTCAACAACCTGTGTGACATCTAGCATGGGTAGCAATTATTTCCCGGAAAATACCTGCTCTAACTGCCATTTGCATTGGTGTTTATTGAACGAGGATGTAACAGTGAAAAATATTTCTTCGACAAATGGAATAATGTGTATTTTCAAATTTGTTTCTCATTGAGGACCCATGCCGCTATATATTCATAAATGAAAATCAAAATTGTTTCTTTTTTCGACCTTATTAGAGGTGAATAAAACGAGACCTTGTCAAAAATTAAACGGTGAGGTTATGTATTGTTTTGAGAAAGATCGGGGGTGATTATTGTTGTACTCCTGTTCAGCTACCAATCCGTGCTGGTTGATTTCATCTACACATATTGCCCCAGTCAAATAATATTCTCTTGTTTCTCCACTGATATCCACCGTAATCTAGAATAAGGTTATGTGGGTGAAAAGTTTCCTTGCTAAAAGGAGACTGAACTTCGCCTTTTATTTTCAAATTTCATTGTTTCACCAAAACAACGTTTAATTTGTGATGGAAGTAATGCAGGCATTGGCTGTCCACAAATCTCAACATATTTTAGCGAATAGGAGAGTCGGACACTTCCGTGTTATAGAACCCGTTGTTCAATTTTTTCCATATTGTTTTGTTATTTATATTCGGTATAAATTCTTAGTATTCCGTAGAACTCAATAATTTATTTATTTTTCTATAATCATATCCTGTACCTATGTGAACAACTTCAGAACAACGGAGAACATTATATTCCTATCTTCTGATCGAGTGTTAGGCCAGGTATGTTGAGAACAACTGTTAATTTGTTTTCTCCTGAGATCATCTTTATTACATTTTATATCTCAAGTTACTTTGAGTTAACCTCATTCGTTTTGAATTAGTAATACCTAGTAGAACAGCTGTAGGTAAATTTCGAATAGAAATGATCGATACCCTTTGAAAATCCATATTGAAAATTACTCATACAGTTTTCTGTAACATTTTTCGCAGAATAAGTCTACAAAACTGTTTCATGTTGATGAATGTGCATTTTGCTTCCACATAATTCACCAAGAAAAAGGCACAAAATAAATAGATTTTTTCCTAAAATCAATAATAACTGAGGAGCATGATGACTTTGAAATTCTGTATTTCCATGAGAAGGGTTCGAAACTTGAAAATCTTGGAAAGTATGGAAATGAAGAAAATCAAAAAATTCTCAATATTTGATGATTGATAATTAAATAATTGACATCTGTTGATGGAATCCATTTTTTGGGTTCTCTTATTGTTTTCTGTTTTTAGGGCAAATTGGTCCCGATATGTAAGGTGTGAATCAAAACAATAATTATTGGAAACTATTTTTTTTTCGCTGTCGAGAAGGAATACGCACATCCTGATAAAAAGTCATGTGAGTGAGACATACAAAAAAAGAGATAGACACCAGTATGCAAATATGAATAGTATTTGGGCTTGAACATGTTTTGTGCATATCATTATATTCCCTTCCTTTTCTAGATGGAAATAAAACATTTATTTGAAGCTCATAGAATAAATTCTCCTAATACATCAACCTATTGGGCTGCAGTTCTACCAAACCTGAAGAAAGTTGCTGATTCAAAAGATAGACACCAGTATGCAAATATATGAAGAGTATTTGGGCTTGAACATGTTTTGTCCATATCATTATATCCCCTTCCTTTTCTAGATGGAAATAGAACATTTATTCGATGCTCATATTGAATAAATTCTCCTAATACATAAACCTATTGGGCTGCAGTTCTACCAAACCTGAAGAAAGTTGCTGATTCAAGTTTGAGTTATTTTCATTCCGGAGAGAATTGTCATCATTTGAACATTGTACGTATTTCTGGATGAAGTTTTCATAATAACCGATGAGATTGGAACCTTTTGTGTAAAAGTTGGAACTTCTCCCAGAGATCAATTACCCTAACACCAAATTGATATTTTTGCACTCGACGCGCGTTTCGCTAACGAGGTTAGCATCTTCAGGAGAAGAAAATTGATACTGAAACTAAAGCTAGGGTTATTTGTTTATATATAAGTTTATAAGTTTTTCGGTCCGATATGGACTTTGTTACTGGTAATTATTTCTAATTAATTTTTCGATAATGAACTAAGGCAGTCACTACCTGTAGGCTCTGTGACCTGTTAACAGATGACGGACGGACCGGATTACCTAGCTAGGAGTTGTTATTGTATCTGATAAAGAGTTTTATATGCAAATCTCTTATTTACTTTTTCGAAAATCTGTTCGAGTCCTATGAAAGATAAAACTGAAAAAGGTGTAAAAGGAAACTTTTTGTATATAGGTCAATTACCATAACACCAAACTGATATCATTTGCAGTCCACACGCCTTTCGCTAACAGAATAGCATTTTCAGGAGAAGAAAACTGACACCAAATCTAAAGCGTAGCAAGGTTAATTATTCTAATCAATTTCCCAATCTAGAAGCAAGTGTTCATTATTTAGATACTTTATAATGTTAGATAGTACAACAACTGCCTGCAAATCTTTTTGGTCAGATATGGACTTTGTCTGTTACTACTTATTATTGTTACGATTTATCCTTTATCCTAAACACTCCTATACAAATTCTGCCGTCGCTGTGAGCGACTCCTGTTTATATAGCCGCTAACACAGCGATAATCGAATATTCTGGGTGAGCCGCGATCACGCAGGTACAAGCTTTCCTCGAACCATCACACCAATTTGCATCCATAGGCAGCGCCAGGACATTTTGTAACATTATTTTTGATTAATTTTTTAACAATAAACTTAAAGGCGGTTCAAAGGGATGGACCCCAATTTTCTTTGTCCGATATATGGACTTCGTCTTCCAACTACTAATTATTCTGACTTTTTGTCTCAGCATCTTCCGTATAAGAAAAGTGATAAAACTCTACAGACTAGGGTCAGCTTTTTATATTTTTTGCAAACTAAAGTAGTGGAAAAACCACCTGCAGAGTTTTCTGATCCAATATAGACTCCGTATGTTATTACCACTCATTCTGATTAATTTCTCAACAATAAAGTAGGATGCGGGTTAAAGAGGCACGGTCCTTTGTCACCATTTTTACTATTTTTACATTTTGCTGGTTCTTGACTCTTGAAACACATCGAGTAGCCTGTGATCATTACCGCCCACCATGCTCTGTACAATAATCACAGAATTGGTGAAAGCAATCTGAGACTGATTATATATGTGTATGACACAAGGCTACTCAATGCATTCGAAAAACTAGAAATGGCAAGCTGAAAACTAGTATGGATCGTTATAAATGGTCTATCCCTTTCAATCCGTATTTTGGTTTCTTGTTGAAAAATTAATTTGAATGTTTAGTAGCTCAGAGACGAAGTCCATATCGGACCAAGAAAAAACTTCGCAGGTAATTTTGACACTACCTCAGATTGTAAAGCATATAAAAAGATTAAGTATCAATTTTCTTCTCCTGAAGATGCTAACCTTATTAGGGTGATTAATCTCACAAAAAGTTTCAGTGAATCATGACAGACCCTGTATTATTTTCAAAGACAGAAAATACACTGAAATTTTCTGTACGCTTCTCTCTAACAATGGGTTTACAAAACGGCGATAAATAAAATCAATGTTCTCGCGCCAAGTGCGAGTGATATCATTTTGGTGTCAGGAATTTATCTGCACCGAAGGTTTAGACTAGAAGTTGTAAATTCCTACAAATCACACGATTTTATGGAAAAGAGACGATCCTGGTGTCTGATGAAAATAAACATGTCTCTGAAATAGGAACTAAGGTCATTTTCACTGTTATAATTAAGGATCCTTTCTCAGTTTATTAAAATAGCTGAGTTTGAATTGTATTATTGAGTATGCAAGTTATAACAACAGTGTGCCTGTAACATGTTTAGCAATAAGTTGTTAATAGGTACAAAACACCATACCGCGACTTCATGAGTAAAGTCCATGTAGAACGCTAGAGCTTAGATACCTAGTCGCAAGATGAGTGAGCCTCTGAAGAAGCTATTAGCCACTCGCGCTAGCGAAACGTCAGGGAGAAATTGCAAAGAACGACGGCCTTTAAACCCGAAGAAAAGTAAAAGTAGTAATACTGAAAACCTCGGCGGCCAAAGCCTTAACCATTCTGTCAATATCTAGAATTCTTCTGAAATTTTCAAGAATTCACTTATGGAACAATAAACCTGGGATTTTCATCCATACAATGAGATGAATATAGTTTGGTCGAACATACCTAATAGTATTTGGTGAGAAAAACCGAAATGAACGATGCCCATTAGCAACATTTATAAACACAACTCGGTGTATATTCCCTTTAACCGACTCTGAAACAATATCAGTTGCTTAAATATTTCGAATATAAACAAACAGCATTTACGGCCACCAACTTCGAGTATATTCAGGTAAATCGTTTGAACGATGAGATGGTGTTAGGCTGGATTCAGACAGATCCGAAATCCGATCGTACGACGATCCGATATGTTTCTGATTTGTCTAAATTCAAATTTAGACCAATCAGAAAGCTTTCGGATCGTCGTACGATTGGATTTCGGATCTGTCTGAATTCACCCTTAAACTTGAAATTTTTTGTAGAGATCAATTACCTAGCTAGGGTTAAGATACCAATAGACCCGCTTTACAGTTCGCAATGCTTATTATTGCGGCAATTCACTGAAGGAAGTTTTATTGTTGGCAATTACTTATTATTGCAGGTCTGTTACACTTGGAAACGTAAATCCTTTTTGCCAGAAACGTTCTCTTATCAATGAGGCCTACCAATTTCTCAGGTTAAAAGAAAATATTAATTAGAAATTGTACCTAGATCTTCGAATAATATAAGTTGAGTAAAATGGGCCTAATACTGATATTGAATTATCCCCCTCAGTGTTATGATGAGCTATATTTTCTCGGTTGATGATTTTGAAATTATTTCAACCATGATTTTGAAATACTTTCAATATTTGACAGATGTAACATTATTGTATATGCAATTATTTCAACGCAAAAATTAAATGATTTCAAAGTATTTTAAATACTTTACCGAGAAAATATGGCTATGATTTCCTGTTATATTTACACAAGAAATGAAAGAAGATGTTGGGGAAGGGACTTCATTCTTATTTTCTGATATTGTTGGTTACATGACTATCTATAGTTACATTCAATGAAGTTGGCAATATCAAAAGTAACCAAAATTACCACTAGAATTTAAATTACAGGTCCGGACCTATTTTTTGCAACTGCAATAATCATTGCAATTTGCAATAGTGCGGAGCGCCGCGCTGATGAGGGTCTGGCCATTGCATGGGAAACTTGTTCTGCTGTACCACTCGCACGACGCTGTGAGTTTGTAGTGCCAGTTCACTCGGCAGGTGCGCCACTTCAAACGCCTTGTAATGGCACAACTGCTCTCAATAATATGAGTATACGCATAGTTTTTTCTAAACAATGGATTTATTTAAGATTCTACGCATTTTTTTATACTTTCGAAAGGGTACATGAAATACTAATCAGACGGTGATTTCTTGAGCTGTCTTGAGCCTACAGAGCCAAACCATACCAAAAATAAAAAATGCTTTGAAATTACCAAAACGAGACCTTGTATTTTTTTATTGACTCTTGAGAAACTTTATATCAGGTTTGCGTAACCGCAAGAATTTCTAATATGCAGGGTTATTTGCGATTGTAAAGATGCTAACTTTGTTAGAATTACGCGCATCGAGTGTGAATTATTTGAATTCACCAAAGTTTTCAAACTCATCGATTCATATATATACAATGCAACATGTTTATTGAAAAAATATTCGCTGTGAATCTATCAAATTTCTAGGAATAACCTTCGATTCAAAACTCTCGTGGAATTCCCATATATTGACAATAATGTCTGTGGCAAACTCAGGAAAGTACTCACTACACTACAAATTTTTATATGTTGACTAATTGCAGTGAAATTTTTTTTTACCTTCATATATATTACTTTTCCTCTTCCATATTCTCATGAGATACAGAATTTCAAACTGGAAGCATTTTTCTGTACAAATAAGAATGTTCTAATTATTACAAAAATATGCAATTAGAATTATTGCAGAACTAGGTAATAAGTAGAAGTCATGCAGAGATACCTTCAAAAAATATATTTTCACTGCGATTCACATACATCCTTGAAACGTGTTGTTTCATTAAAGTCCACTGCTCATAAAAGCCATCAGAACACACCATGAACATGCGACAAAAAACACTCATTTTACCCACCCGTTGTTAAAATAACCTAGAAAATATTGGATGCAAGTACTAAAATTCTCTGGTAAATAACATAAGGAATGCAGCCTCTCTACCTATTTTCAAAAATTTCCTGAAAAAACACTTCGCAAAAACTGCTACACCTTAGAATTTCTTGACCATAGGAAACATTAATTTTAAATGTGATATGTAGTCAATGTACCTGTAGTTGTTGTGTATTATGCATGATGATATGTGGTAATATTTCTCATATACTTTCACATTTTTTTAAATCTCCCTGTAAGTTTAACAAGTTAATTGCTGAACTGAATAAATAAATAGTCACGTCTCCTTTGTTCGTTAATTTTCTGCTTGTTTTATGCAGCTTCTGAGGAGTTCCCTAGAACCCTGGGATATTCATTTAAAAAAATAATTTGTGATTTTATGAATGATTTGAATCTATAGTGTTGTCCTCTTTTGACAATTCTGTCATTAGTTCTGATCCACTCAGTATAAACCCATAAAACTGAATTTTTGGAAAGAACTTTTTCTCGGAAATCTGAAGTGAAAATATATACTTAGGGTTTCACCTAAAAAAATGTCGTCAGCCACACATTCATGAGACACAGGTTGGTAAATATTTTTAATTTTTCTGCAATTCATATATACATCTACAATAACATGAACTCATGGGAACAGAGATTGTAAAAATTCTCTTCTATCATCTTTATTCTCATCTTGTTCTTCAGCCACATCAACCTCTGCAATTTTTTCATATTCTCTGTCACTGGCATTTTTCTTTTTATTTAAATTCATAGAGAAGAATGTACTCTTTTTCTTGGCAAGTTGTATTTCAGCTCTCAGTTTCTGTCGTCTTGCTGCCTTCTCATAAGCTAGCCTTTCATGAAGATGGGTCCATTTGAAATTTGAGAGATATTTCATATTCCAAATGTGATCATACTGCTTGGATTTTTTTCTATTGCTCACTTGAGTATTATTCAGATAGGCTGCAACTTTTTTTGCCACTGATTTCCTTTCAAATTCTACCCAACCCTCTGTGAATTTCTTACTCACTTTTTTTCTCTTAGTTTTGTCATTATGAATGTTTTTGGAATCTTTATCTGCTAACTGTAGATATATTCGTCCCACTGTACCAAATTCGCTAAACAATTCTCTTATCAACGCTACATTCATATATGGAGGTATTGACGACAGATAAATTATGCCCTTTTTGGGGGGTTTCTTCAATTTCACAGAGCTTTTAGAAGCTTCAACTTTGTCTTCCTTGTCCATGATTGTGATGAATGACTGTTTCAAACAAACATCATTTGGTAATGCATATGGTCACATAAATCTTTTCACTCTACAGCTGCCAAACCTGAAACCAGAAAAAACTTTATATGATGCTACTCACTAGTTATGTGAAGTCTACTGAAGACGAGTATTATCAGAGATTATGCGAATATACCCATTGTGCTTTCAATTTGTTTCATTCAAGATAAAACATCACCATCAAAAAAAAGGGGATTCAAAAACAACGTTTTCTCAACTGAGTATGCTGAAATCATATAGTCTATGGTGTAAAATGGTTATAATTCGGTTGAAAGTGATGAAAAAGGTGGAATGATGTGTGCCGGGCACCTTATGAATAAAAACTTAATGAGCAAAACGGAAAGCACTATATGCCCTTCTTTCTAAATTTGAAGGGCCATAACTTCAGATGGAAGAGCGCCACGTTTTTATTTCGAATCCACACAGGAACGATGGAAAAGCACATTTTTATCAATAAAACTTGAATGGAGGTTAGATAAACAACAGAGAAATTTGTCTCAATTTGTGCAAGTACTTACCAGATTTTATCAGAGCAATTCTTTATATATTATTCTTGCTGCAATTTTTACTCAATTGTGCCAGTCTTAAATCTGAAGCATGATGCATGATTTTCCTTCTGAAATTGCATGAAATTGTTTGTACAAATACAGATTCGTCTTGTCATTTTAATAAATGTCAAAGATGAAATTCTTCTTCTATGTTTATTGAGCTTAGCATCTAGAGCTATTTGCTAAAACTTCGAAGGGATCGCCATCTATATATTTTTTTTGAACTAACCGGACGGTGAACAACAAATATTATTTCTATGGAGTCTTATGAGTGTTGGATTTGAAATTATTATTTTGGAAATATTTATAACTTAATACAGTACAGAAGTGCGAATAGTGAAATGATTATGAAGTGTTGTTATGGTTTACAATCCAAAATGTAGCGAATTCATTGAAGTATTCCTACAAAATCGAGAAAAATGTGCTCGGTGTCAGAGTGCTCATTATATAATACTAGTACTATTTCACTACATAAATTCCCCATTAACGACAAAAAGCTTTGTCTCAGGAAAAAAATATATTGAAAATTAGTAAACCAATAACTAAAAATATGTTTGAAAGTAGCCTCCACTTTCTAGAGCGTCTGAAAATAAAGTTTAGTGGACGTTTCAGTTCCCACTTTGAAGCCATTTTCAAGACTATAATATAATATTTATTAATATATAGTTAAAGCAAAGTATGATTACATTTATGTAAATAAATCATAGCCCCTAGTCTGTTTTTTAACCTTTCACACTATCCCCCAATTAGTCAGTAGCATAACTGCCAATTGTATCTCCTTGGTTTGACATATTTTTTTCAAAGCATGATTCATTCATGATTGGTAAGATTGGAACCTTTGGTGTGAGATCAGTTACTCTAACACTTGATATTATTAATTTTCTTCTGGAAACGATAACCTTGTCAAAGAATTGAATAGTTAGTCGAGTGATATCAATCAGTTCAGCGTTAGGGTTGTTGATATCTCCACGTTAGAAGTGGAGTACCCAACCTATTTCTTCAGCTTTTTCTTTTGAAGAAACCTTATGTTCTGTAAGTTTTCTTCAAAATACTCAGTACTGAATTATACAATGTTAAAGTACAGAAAAAGATTTTGTAGCAAAACAAAAATCAGGTTTTTCTCATGATTTATTTGAATAGTAAAAATAAAACATTTTGTTGAAACACTATTCGGTGACATGTTTTATTAAATTTGATATATTGATCCTTTATTTATCATAAAAAGCTAATTACATGCAAAAATTCCTTGATAACTTTTTACTTCTATATATTTAGGAAATGACATTACCTACTCAATAACAAAATAATATGAGGGTTGCAATATGTTTGCAGAGCCCAGATAAACCCGCTTTGCAGAAACATTGGCATTTCCATTCCTCATCAGCCAGCAATATATTGATTTCAAGCGGATGCTCTACTAAAGCTAATGTTCGCAAACATAAGCTCCTTATTTTTATGGTTACTTTCTTCCACTCCCTATGCAATGATATGCCCTGCTTTGAACACAGCTTCACCCTCTTTCAACGGTCTAGTTCTGCTTTCCACGTAATCCAGAATATTACGTAATACGTAGCTTCAATTCTATAAGACATTTTGATCTGGAATGTAGGTTGGTGAAGTAGTTCAAATTATAACACTCACGAGTAAAATAAGGCTGTAATACTAGCCAAACATGTAACTACCTCAGCACACGAAGCAACTAAAGACGTTTAAACAGTAATTTTCACTCAACAAGGCCTCAAGAATGCAAAACATGAACTAATAGTACCATTACTTCAAATGGCCAAAATTTGTTGTTCACCGTAAAGTGAAGCCATCTTGGATTTAGCAGCGCCATCTATCGGTTGACGATTTTCGCCTATAGCCTAAAACTTCGAAGTGTTCGCCATCTATATATATTTTTTGAACTAACCGGAAGGTGAAAGACAAATATTAATTCTATGGAGTCTAATGAGTGTTGGTTTTAAAATTATTATTCTGGAAATATTTATAACTCAATACAGTACAGAAGTACGAAGCGCGAAATAGATATGAGGTTGTGTTGTGGTTTACAAACCAAATTGCAGCGAATTCATTGAAGTATTCCTACAAAATCGAGAAAAATGTGCTCGGTGCCTCAGTGCTCATTATATAATACTAACTATTTCACTACATATATTCCCCATGAACGACAAAAAGCCTCGTCTCAAGAGAAAAAATATATTGAAAATTAGTAAACCAATAACTGAAAATATGTTTGTAAGTAGCCTCCACTTTATAGAGCGTCTGAAAATAAAATTTTCCCACTTCAGCCTTCAGTTCCCACTTTGAAGCCATTTTCAAGACTTTATAATATAATATTTATTAATATATAGTTGAAGCAAAGTATGATTACATTTATATAAATAAATCATCGATTTCTAGTTTGATTTTTATCCTTTCACACTATCCCCCGATTAGTCAGTAAAATAACTGCCAAGAAAAAATTGTATATCCTTGGTTAGACACATTTTTTCAAAAAGCATGATTCATTCATGATTGGTAAGATTGGAACCTTCAGTGTGAGATCAGTTACCCTAACAACAACAAAACAACCAACAACCAAACTAATATCACGTGATATTACCAATTTTCTTCTGAAAATGATAACTTTGTTGACAAATTGAATAGTTAGTAGAGTGATATCAGTTCAGCGTTAGGGTTGTTGATCTCTATAAATCAATGATTCATACCACTCTCTGATTCGTTGGCATCCTTTCAACTCGGTTCAACTCTTCGAAAAACAAGTTTGGTGCGTTGGAAGTGGAGTACCCAACCTATTTCCTCAGCTTTTTCTTTTGAAGAAACCTTATATGTTCTATAAGTTTTCTTCAAAACACTCAATAATGAATTATACATGTATAAGTATAGAAAGAGGTTTTGAAGCAAAACAAAAATCAGGTTTTTCTTATGATTTATTTTAAAAGTAAAAATAAAGCATTTGTTGAAACACTAATCGGTGACATGTTTTATTGAATCAGATATATTGATCCTTCATTTAGCACAAAAAGCTAATTACATGCAAAAATTTCATGAAAATCAACATTTACTTCTATATAATATTCAGGAAATGACGTTACCAACTTATTATTATCATAATATAAGGTTTGCAATATGTTTGCAGAACCCAGATGAATCCGATTCGTAGGAACATTGGCATTTCCATCCCTCATCAGCCAGCAATACATAGATTTCATGTGGATGCTCTACTAAAGCTAGTTCGCAGACATAAGCTCCTTATTTTTTATGGTTACTTTCTTCCACTCCACATGCAATGATATGCCCTGCTTTGAACACAGCTTCACCCCCTTTCAACGGTCTAGTTCTGCTTCCCACGTAATCCAGAATACTAAGTAGCTCCAATTCTATAATAGACATTTTGATATGGAATGTAGGTAGGTGATAGGTGAAGTAGTTCAAATTATAACGTGAGACGGCGGGCATGTGACGTCACAAGACAGCTGTCAATCAGCCTGCTGGACATACAAACCGTACTTCCATAAGCAACAATGGTAATTTAATGAGATTATGATCGTAATTATGAAGAAATTACGGGTTTACCCTAATTTTGGGTATATCTTTAGTGTACCTGACATATATAAATGTCTATTTATTGCAATCTATATTCATTATTCTTCCTGCTTGCAAATAAATTGTATGTGAAATGGCTGATAAAAGTGATTATTTCAACACCTTGTATATGGATATCCAGAAGAGATATTTATAGAAACTGAAGGGAAGTGATGGATGTGATCCTTATTTATTGAAATTTGGGGATTGTAGTAATGCTGTGCAAAAACTTTCCTAAAGTTTCATGTCATGTTTTATGACATTATTAACTATTTTGTATATGAGAGTGCATGCACAGAAGACTTCAAAGGCTATAAAAGTTTGGATTCATACAATATATGTTTATATCAAAATGGATTAGAAGGATTGGAGTGAAGCTTGTGAAAAGAATACTGAAAATGTACTTTAATAAATAATAATTTTGAAAGAACAGATTTAGGGTATGTTATATAAGGCTCTACAAAATTATAAACAACAACCATCTTTTCATATGGCAATCCTGTATAAAAAAGGCATTTAGATGAGTTATGCTTCAAACTTTCCAATGTGAATGATTAAAGTCTGCAAAGTTTCCCGGAGATGATGGATTTCACAATAACAATTCTGCAACTAGAAATCAATATCGGGACATAGGTGTTCACCAGAGTTTTGTGCATGTTCCACTTCTTCAACTGGTTAATTTATATCATTCAGAGTTTGATTTTGCTCATAAATAATATTCATGTTTTGAACAGCTGGATCATTCACACAAAGAATCATCATCAATTTTATCCGTATCAACTGGAATATTTGCGATCTCATTTTTATCACGCTGCTCCCTACGATATAATCTCTGAATACTTTGAACTGCATTGATATTTATTTTGTAGCCCAAGTAATTGATTCGGTACCCAGTCCATATTGTCAACATCTTTGAGTGCACTTGGCTTGCCTGAAATGAAAAAAATAAATAAAATTATGTTGCCTATATTTCCTAGATTCTTTGAAAATATCTCCTACAAAATGTTTTGAACACACCGTTGCCCATTTCAACTTATAGAAGTTAAATCTGCTCTTCTAGTTGCCTGAATCCACAATTCACATCTCTTTTCAGCAAGAGGATTAATCTGTTTTTTCTATTGTCGAAAATAGAAGGAAATCGATGGAATGCCTGCCGCTATATTACTTCCACATTTCACAATCGCACAAAATTGAGCCTTTATTGAGAAAAAAGATTTTAAAATATGACATAAATACACACATGGTTTAGAATATGTGTATATTGTCGGCACAGCGCATGGTCACAGTCTAAGCTACTCGACAATCGAAATCGATAATTTGAAATCAGAGCCCTGGATTCTATTTCACGAATCGAATGAAATATGTCGAGTCGGCAATATTGATTCCTTGAAAGTCTTATGGAGTGAAGATGGCCGATTCGACAATTTTTATTCGATTCATGAAATAGAATCAGGGCTCAGTGATAAAGAGTAACCATGCTATCAGCTGAGTTTCTTGAGAGGAGATTGTGGAAATGTTCGATCAAATGAACTCATCTGTGAAGTTTTATCGTAATTATATGAAGCGGTTCGTCCCAATTAAGATGCCTTTTTAGGCAAGGCGGATTCATGCAACGATCATTATAATTACATTAACATTACATTATCATTACATTTTCACTAAGAAAGTGTTGCCGTTCATGCAACACTCATTACATTATATATTTGTTGTTGAAATATCTATGTTTTTCATTTTAAGGATGTTCATATTGACGAACTAATTCTCTTAAAGCACCTTGATCCGTTATATTGCTGAATACTAATAATATAAACCCAAAAATAAACATAACATAACCTAAAACCGTCAAATGACACGTTATTGCACATGCGCAATTGCTGTTTTCACTAAGATTCATAGTGTAATGAAAATAAAGTTAAAAGTTGCCAACTTCTTAGTGCGACTAATGTAAATGTAATGAACTAATGTGTTGCATGAACGCTTCCACTATAAAATGGGTGTTCAACTTTTCTTAATGATAATGTAATGTTAATGTAATTATAATGATTGTTGCATGAATCCGCCTTTAGTCCCAATATATTACACTGAGGCGGGTTGTAGCACAACAGGTTAAATGTTGTTGAAGTAGAGCACTAAAAGTATAGGTATTATCGTCCTCCATTTTGTGTCCTGGCGATGTGAAGAAGCATATGTAAACATTGGGACCTTCACCAGAAAAAAAGTTATTATCATCCGAAAAAATGGTGAAAATAATATCAAAGTGCCTCTGAGTGATACAACATCGTGTTTTCTCTTCGCCCGTACGCAGTAAGTAAACATATTTCTGCTTAAATATCAATATAATGTAAAGTAAAATCAGTGACATATTTCCGGAATTGCAAGTGTTTTATAGCATAAAATTGCGTGAATTCAGCCGAAATTCTGGATCAAATCCTTCATTAGAATAAAACTGAATTCAACTTAAGCTGAAAATACCTCAGCTCATTCCCGAATGGAATTTTTCTTTGAATTTCCGACGCAATCATAACTTCTAACCTCAATTTTGGATTTAACAAATTTACTTACAAATAAAGATAATATGTTGTATATAAACATTGGAATTTATAATTTGTGGCTGGTTATATACAATTCTTATCAATTTTTTTCAAACATTGAGACCATATGTTGTTTGTGACTTACAAAAAAATTATCATTACAGCTCCAAATGTATGTGTGGATCGATTAAGCGATATTTCCAAATAAACTCTGAAAATGACGTGCTGTTCGGCTAACAACTGCAAGAACAGAACAGAACAAGGATTTCGCATGTACCGATTTCCAAGTTTAAAGGACAAACGATACATCAAATGGCTGCATATAATATGCGACGAGGCGGAAATTGGAAACCATCAGCGCATTCCCGTTTATTTGAAGTAAATATTCATGTTGTTGCTGCATTCTACCTTTATTAAAGTTGTTAAATTATAAACAAACAAAAAGTTGTTTGTTTGTCAATAATTTTTTCATTCAAATTATATATCTGTATGATATTTTTCATTGAAAAAAGTTGACTCAACAAAATTTTATAAGATACAAAAATATGATACTTTTGAGTGTTCATGGACAAGATTGACTAACGATTATAATGATATCATGCTAATTTATTACTGTAATGTAGGTTCATGGCCAAAATCTGATAAAAAAAAATTAGCGGTTTTTGGATGACATTTATTCATAGCTGTAATTGATGATTTTCAGAAACACTTTGAACAATCACAGTTTGAAACTTTGCGTCAAGATGGCTTGGTTAAATTGAAACCAAACGCTGTTCCAACATTGTTTGATAGACCCACCGCCACGAAAATCTGTTTACAACAAAAGTAAAAAGAATATGGAAGTGGGTCCATGAAATAGTTGTAAGTGCATTTGTACATTGAGGAAGTGTTGTTTAATAAAACGAAAAAAGTAACATTGTGACATGATTTTATTTTCTGGAAAGTATCGTGCAGAAGACATGCATTACAATAAAATACAAATTTATTTCGACCTTTCATATAAATTTTGCTGAAGAAAAGTCACACAAAAAATACATGTACATACTGGAAAGTTACAGACTACAAAGTTAGAAGGTAAGTAATTTTCAGATATTTAGAAACCCATGAATGCAATACATTTCTCAGAGAAATTTCTGAAATTATGCAACAGATTCCAGCAATCTTCAATCAAAAATTTTATAGTTGGTAATTTTGCAATAAGATTTCGTAATGCTCAATTTTCTAATAAAAAAATTTCATAATTTGTTATATATTCGATAAATAGTTTATTTAACCATGTTACATATACAAGTACGTTTATGGCAGGTCAGAACAGAACGAACAATTGGATGATAACACATTAAAGTGTCAAATATTCAACAAGTTAAAATATGTTAAAAAAATCAATGATAATGGTAATTGAGAAAGACAAAATATCTATAATATATAATGAGAAATGGCAAGTGTATATAAGTTAAAAATAAAGAAATGTCACTAGTACCTATAATATAATACAATTGCGTCAATATTAAAAGTAATTAAAAATGAGATTACATTAATAGTAATCCATAAAATATTGTGAAGACAGAAAGAGATGTATAAAAAGTGCTATACTACATAGAGCTAGACTCTAAGAGAGTTGGCTTTTTGGAGGTATTCCGATACACTGTAGAAGCAGTTTTCAAGAAAAAATCTTTAGATTGTATGAAAGAATGTAGGCTTTCACGGCCGGTGTTGTAATATTGCAAGGTTTTCGGGCTTGTGGGCCGTGTATTGGAATTTTTAATTCCGGAGCTTTCGGCTACATCTGCGGCAGCCATCTTCAGCGGCGTAGTCGTAGGTCAACTCTCCTGTGCGAGTCTACTATGACTGGTGTTACATCTGGAGGTGGCGACTTGTTCTTATGAGGTTGGATCGTGTTCTGTCGGACGTCGGATTCTCTGGATATGTCGGACCGTGGCGTTAATTCGGTTCTGAATAAATTAACGCCACGGTCCGACATATCCAGAGAATCCGACGTCCGACAGAACACGATCCAACCTCATAAGAACAAGTCGCCACCTCCAGATGTAACACCAGTCATAGTAGACTCGCACAGGAGAGTTGACCTACGACTACGCCGCTGAAGATGGCTGCCGCAGATGTAGCCGAAAGCTCCGGAATTAAAAATTCCAATACACGGCCCTCAAGCCCGAAAACCTTGCTTTAGATTGTAATTTTGAATTTCTTTGATTCTGATATATAGTTCAATTGATTCATCGAGAGCATTATATAAATTGAGATTTAAAGAATTATGTTGGCTTACAGCTAGTCAGTGTCGTTGAAGATTCAACAAGTCTGCAGATCTGGTGTTGTAATCGTGTATATCCGAATGCTTAGTAAATTTGGTCTTGTTATTATGTATTTCCAGTAGAACTGTGAATATGTATAGGGAAGGGAGGGGCATATTATTATGCTAAGTATATAATTCTAGAATCATACAACAGATATAAATCACAATTTGGAATCAATTCGTGTAGTGTCACTGGTTCTATAGACTAGTACCCAAAAATGTGTCACAATAACTGCAATTGAAGTTCGAAAAAATAATTCTGGCAATTCAACGCTAAAAGGTTTTGACTATTTCGAGCCATACTTCTTAAAATATTAGGCAGCTTGCGGAGTCGAGGAATACATTTGTAGAATGAAACGCATCCTTGCAATAGTTTTCTTGAGAGCCTGATTTTCTGCGAAAAGGGTGACAATCTGTTCCTCACTTGGTGATTCGGGACGTTCGTCTGCCGGTGTATCCTGCAGAATAATTCAGAAATAATTTTCTAATAACATTGATTTTTAAATTATAATTTTCAAGTGAAATAATTATGCGTTACAATTTTTTAATTATAATATTACATTAGAAAATTCATTAAACTGCGAAGATAAACCCAAAAAATTTTCGGGGCATTGACGAGTTTTGTATTGTTAGATTTAATTAACTCACAAGTGCTATTGACAATATAAAATTGCCTTTAATAAATAAAACCACATTTATGACTGTAAACTACGCTATGTGCAAAATTTAAATACCTTGGAATTTTTTTGACAGCAGTCAACTTGAGTCCACTTATTTTCGCGATTTTCCAACCCCGACATTATCACAGACTGCGATTCCCTGTTAAAAGAGAAAGAATATTTTTCAACATTTCTGAAGCGATGCTTACACAAAGTACAATAATTTTTTTTGATTATTAAATACGCACTTTTACAGAACCCTTGTCGAATTCAACATCAAATTCGTATCAGCTCCTTCTACTATTGATATTTTCACTCTCGGCACATTTTAGCAAACAAATAGTGAGTTGATTTGTCAGAAAAACATACCACACGATTATTTTACTCGGTTTTTTAACTATATAGATAAATTTTTTTAAAGAAAACAATTAAAACATTCGACTTCCTTCGATGTTAACATTTACATATGCTTCCCTCGTCTTGACAGGACACAAAATGGCGGATGATAATACTCATGTTTTTAGTGCCTTAGTTGAAGTGAACCGAGTTCAGTTGTCAATCAACAAAAGATCGCTAATGCTTAGAAATTGACCTCGATTCTCTTGAAACACAGTTAACTGGAGTACGTACAACTCTCTAGGTACAGCCATTTTGTATTGGATTACCAAGTTGGAAGCGAAAAATAATAAAATTGTGTTTTCGTTCCCATACAGAGGCATACCATCAGGTACAGCCACCGTCCAGCGCGTGCGTCGTCCATCTTTCATTTATTTGAAGTAACTTAACTGGGAACTTATACCACTGATTTCAATGCATCTGTGGTTGTATCAATGAACTGCGATAAATGTTCATGTTATGGTTTTACTCCAGTTCAATATTGCAAATTCTATATGGCGTGAACACAAGAGGAAAGTGATATATTCGAACGAGCCTTCATCCAATTGCGATTGAACTTCACAGGAAAATTCGTTCATTCGTCTATTATCATCTTGGAGTTATACTCATTGTACTCTTCTATAGCTACACTCCAGTTCAATATTGCTGCTTCCTCAGGGCGGAAACGAAGGGGAAAAGTGATATATTCGGACTGGTAATGGGCCTAATCGAATGATTGTCGTAATCGAGTGATGACTTCTCGAGTTATTATAATAATCTAATGATCATTCGAGTGATCCTTAAGGCTGGATTCAGACAGATCCGAAATCCGATTGTACAACGATCCGATAGCTTTCTGATTGGTCTAAATTCAACTTTAGACCAATCGGACCAGCCTTTTGGATACTACTGGCATCTAGGGATTACTTCCTAGACTCGAGTATAAAATATCGAAAATACCTATAAGGCTAAATATTCATGTGAGCGATGAATGTTTCGAATGAAAATCACGATTCCGCCTTGTCGCTGCGGTCAGTCCAAATAGTGTTTTGAAATGTCAAAATCCAGGAGCATTTTTGTCTTTTCTTTATTTTTATTGTGTTATGTTATTTCACTTTTTGCTATTATTATACTGTTGTCGGTTATTTTGTTACTTGGTGTTTTTACCGTTATAAGGTATTACACACATCATTCATTTGCTGAAAAATGAGACTAATTGCGAAAAAATAAATTGCATGAGATCACTTCAATAAAATTGAAGACTCCAATTCCAGATATTCAAAAAATTGTTGAATTTTTTTGGTGATACTACCAATCTAAATTAACATCTGGAACTCATCCATCCAACAATTTCAGCAGTTAGAATCATATTTCATCCATTTATCACCAGAGTTCATGTTTTGTTTATATATTTTATATCGTTATTATTTCAAGAATTTTATTATTGAAAATCGTTTATTCCTTTTTCCTCCAAATCCAAGTGAATCTCATTCCACATAGCATCTGGGGCCCTATCTCTGAATCACTCGCAGTTCTGCATATACGTATACGTTCAGCGAACGTGTGGTTAGAGACAGAGCCCCTGAATCTATGAGTTCTGAGTCAACCTCAATTCTCAATATCAATAACATAACAGTTTGAGTCATTCGAATTATTTCGTCGCTCATCGTGACTATTCGAGAACGTAACCGAATTAAATTCAGACCGAGAACTGAAGAGATTAATTCGAATACAGGAGCAAAGTGTCTTTGTCCGGGAACTGAATCCATTCGATATACGTATTTCATGTTCCACGTTAATTTCACTCGGTAAATTATTCGAGTGATCCATCATTCGAATGATTCTGTGCAAGTTCTCGAGATATCTGGAGACATTTCAATGATCAACTTATTGATTATTTTTGATTCGAATTATCTTATCACTAATTCTGACGAGCATCTTCATATTACTGCGATTGAACTTTGCAGGTAAGTACGTTCATCTGAAAAAATAAAATGCAGTGGCTCGGTGGCTCGTTCTCTATGATCGTTTTCGATTGAGATTTGGTTCATGAATGATTCACATACATGAGAATGGCTAAGTGGCAAATTTTTTCACATCTGACAAAAACTAACTTCTATTGAACCAGCGTATTGTACGTTAACGAAAACCGAGTTCAATATAACTGAATTCTAACGTATGGCACAAGCAGGCAACATTATCCAAGATTTTATATTTCATTATTATAAATTATTTCAAATATTATAAGTGGGATTCCAAATCTAATGTTTTCATTTAATTGGTTTGAATTCTACTCAAATAAATATTTACACCAATCAAAGAGAGAATAGATGACACAAAATAACAGGAGAAACTATTACATCAGAAAAAACCACAGTGTATTTATTCACTCAAGAAAGATTGGCATACATGATACGAAAAAGGAGAGTTTCCACACACAGCATACCTAACCAGCAGAGGGGTTGCTAGGAGAGAAGAGCAGTACTTGTTTCAATAGCACATATTTCCAATTACCATATACCTACTCGTTCACACGAGCGTTCACAGTTATGTGTTATATTTGCACTATGCCTCTAATTCGTGACATTACTTAATGCTCGAGTTGTTTTCATAACCGTCATCATAAATATACTTGTGGTAGTGTGTTCTTTACAGTAACGAAAGCATGCAAACCCTTTTATTTTCGGATATGTTATTTTGTGGTCAACCGCATAAGAAGAATACGATGTCGGAGTTTTCCAGGCCGTCTAAAGGGGTGGAAATGGGATTGAAAAACTGCGAAAAATTATATTTCGTGAACTTGACATTGTACCTTTTTATTTTCGGATATGTTATTCCTTGTGGTCAACCGCATAAAAAGAATAGCATGTCGGAGTTTTCCAGGCCGTCTAAGCAGGTGGAAATGGGGTTGAAAAACTACGAAAAATTCTATTTCGTGAACTTGACTTTGTACACGTTTCATTTTCGGATGTGTTTTTCCTTGTGGCCGAGCATATAAGAAAAGTGCCAAATCGGAGTTTTCCAGGCCGCCTTAAAATGATGGGTATAGTAGATCAGGGGTGCTCAAACGGTCGATCGCGATCGACTAGTCGATCGCAAGCATAGACGTAATTTGCTAAAACTTCGAAGGGATCGCCATCTATATATTTTTTTTGAACTAACCGGACGGTGAACAACAAATATTATTTCTATGGAGTCTTATGAGTGTTGGATTTGAAATTATTATTTTGGAAATATTTATAACTTAATACAGTACAGAAGTGCGAATAGTGAAATTATTATGAAGTGTTGTTATGGTCTACAATCCTAAATGTAGCGAATTCATTGAAGTATTCCTACAAAATCGAGAAAAATGTGCTCGGTGTCAGAGTGCTCATTATATAATACTAGTACTATTTCACTACATACATTCCCCATTAACGACAAAAAGCTTTGTCTCAGAAAAAAAATATATTGAAAATTAGAAAACCAATAACTGAAAATATGTTTGTAAGTAGCCTCCACTTTCTAGAGCGTCTGAAAATAAAGTTTAGTGGACGTTTCCGTTCCCACTTTGAAGCCATTTTCAAGACTACAATATAATATTTATTAATATATAGTTGAAGCAAAGTATGATTACATTTAAGTGAATAGATCATAGCCCCTAGTCTGTTTTTTAACCTTTCACACTATCCCCCAATTAGTCAGTAGCATAACTGCCAATTGTATCTCCTTGGTTAGACATATTTTTTTAAAAGCATGATTCATTCATGATTGGTAAGATTGGAACCTTTGGTGTGAGATCAGTTACTCTCTTGATATTATTGATTTTCTTCTGGAAATGATAACTTTGTCAAAGAAGTGAATAGTTAGTCGAGTGATATCAGTTCAGCGTTAGGGTTGTTGATCTCCACGTTAGTAGTGGAGTACCCAACCTATTTCTTCAGCTTTTTCATTTGAAGAAACCTTATGTTCTGTAAGTTTTCTTCAAAATACTCAGTACTGAATTATACAATGTTAAAGTACAGAAAAAGGTTTTGAGGCAAAACAAAAATCAGGTTTTTCTCATGATTTATTTGAATAGTAAAAATAAAACATTTTGTTGAAACACTATTCGGTGACATGTTTTATTAAATTTGATATATTGATCCTTTATTTATCACAAAAAGCTAATTACATGCAAACATTTTTTGATAATCAACTTTTACTTCTATATATTTAGGAAATGACATTACCTACTCAATAACAAAATATAAGGGTTGCAATATGTTTGCATAGCCCAGATAAACCCGCTTTGCAGAAACATTAGCATTTCCATTCCTCATCAGCCAGCAATATATTGATTTCATATGGATGCTCTACTAAAGCTAATGTTCGCAAACATAAGCTCCTTATTTTTTTGGTTACTTTCTTCCATTCCCTATGCAATGATATGCCCTGCTTTGAACACAGCTTCACCATCTTTCAACGGTATAGTTCTGCTTTCCACGTAATCCAGAATATTACGTAGCTCCAATTCTATAAGACATTTAGATCTGGAATGTAGTTCAAAGTAGTTCAAATTATAACACTCACGAGTAAAATAAGTCTGTAATACTAGCCAAACATGTAACTATCTCAGCACACAAAGCAACTGAAGACGATTAAACAGTAATTTTCACTCAACAAGGCCTCAAGAATGCAAAACATGAACTAATAGTACCATTACTTCAAATGGCCAAAATTTGTTGTTCACCGTAAAGTGAAGCCATCTTGGATTTAGCAACGCCATCTATCGGTTGACGATTTTTGCCTATAGTATGGACTGGGCATTAGAGTGAGAGGATTGATCCCCACGCCTAAAACGGCATGAACATATTAAACTAAGGGCAACTGCGTCACCACTTACGAGTGACGTCACAATGTATCACTTGTTGCATATAGCTCATACAATTCTAAGCCATATTTTCTCGGTAAAGTATTTGAAATACTTTGAAATCATTTTATTTTTGCGTTGAAATAATTGCATATACAATAACGTTACATCTGTCAAATATTGAAAGTATTTCAAAATCATGGTTGAAATAATTTCAAAATCATCAACCGAGAAAATTTAGCTCAAAAACTGTTGCACGTCATCAAGGGCGTGGTTAAATTTTGAAGTACACTGTAGCCAGATTGTTATAAAATTATGGAATATAGGAAAATAATTAAAATTAGTAATTGATGAATAATGTTGCATAACTTAAATGATGAATATCTGTTTCGAATCAATTCATGAACTAAATGATTCAAAATGATTGAAATTGATGCTGTTTTGAGGGTAATTTATTTAAATTTCTATCAATCAGAATCGTAGCTGCTGGATTCACTATCATTTCCGATATTTATAATGATGGGTTGTATCTCTTGCCGGTCGAATAAATGCTCTCTCTTAAACCATTTTCTTATTTCATTCTCTGTATGTTTTATCGAATTCTTCCATATCTCGGGAGTGACAGTAAGGAGTGCCTCACGCCACATATTCAAACAATATTCATTAGAAGTACCTCCTTTACCTACGTGCTTGTTCCCCATATCAGTTCAATTGGATTGAACATGCAGTGGTACGGAGAAAGACGTAAAACTTTATGTCCGTATTGTTCTGCCAACTGATCTACTACGAATATTGATTCCGGTTTGTTGCTAAAAAAAGAAAAAATATGAATATGAACATTGTTTGTGTTAGTTGCGGACCGTGCCACAATTCTGAGCAGTTCACTTTTAAGCACCTGAGCACAAAATTCTATGTTATTATTGAATAACCAGTCTTGAATGTCTGCTTTTTTTCCACGATGAATTAGGTATTTTCGTCAAAAGTACGTTGTGGTATGGAGCATTGTCCATAATGATCAAAGACGGTTCAGTCAAGTTGTACAATAATTGATATTTAAACCAATGTAAAAAATTGCTTGAATTCATTTTGCCATGGTAATCATCATTTTGGGATTTCGATGAAGTTCAGCGCCTTCAATGAATCCGTCCTCATTACCTGCGTGAAGTATTATATGTCTAAAAAGGATATTTTCATTCAAATCTCATGCGAATATGTGTTCATGATGTGTCACCTACCTTTTCCCATTGACTTTAGTCGTCTAAACACTTTTGACATTATCATCTTGCCACGAATGACTTATGGTACCATCCTTAAAAATCCAGGTCTCATCAAGGAACACAAATTTATACAGAGATTCTTCTTTATTTTTAATATATGACCTCAATAAATCAACACGTTTCAGTGCAATATTGCTGAGTTCCAAAAGTTCCCGTCTAGGATCATCCTTTTTCCATTTGAAACCAATCTCTTTCAGTAGACTGCATAGTGACATACGGCATCCGTGAAATAGTTCTTTCTCGCGTAATTTTTCCAAGAGGGAACTTAGAGTTATATGCTGTCCTGAAGATTAAAATCATATCTATTGAATACCTAAGTATATCCAATTTGTAAACTTCAAATACTTACTGCGCTCGTACATGGTATAAATCGTGTTACGAATAGCACCTGTATCTAGTAGTGAGGTATTTGTAACTCTCTTGGTGGTTTTACGTTTTCGAGGTGATTTGAGAGCTTCATTTTTTTTTCTTTTGGGAAATCGCACTCACAGTATACCTACTTGAGTTTAAGGCTGCTGCCACACGCTAAAAATGAATATCTGACCGTAGATTACGAATAAAATTCACTATATTATACTAGTTTACCTCTCTAACAGCCGTTAAAAGAAGCAAAGGTCCATTATTATCGCGTTCTCTTTCGAAATAGTCTATCAAAGATGCAACAAACTCTTGGCAGCGCTCGTTTAACTACTTTGGCATTTTTACGAAGATGACTAATTGCTGGGGAATGCTCAAAATACACTTTTTTTTTGGTTTCAATATCGTAAATGTATGTGGATAGGTACCCAAACACAGAACTGTCACTTTGACAAACAATTGTCAGTTGATAAAAACAAATTTCAAATGAAGTGCGGCAACATGGAGATTGCAGCCAAATTAATATCAAAGAAAACAGGCGCCAAGTTTGAAATTCAATGTAAACGTTCCAATGCATTTCCATTAATGGATTGGTGCCACTGCGTTGATTTTATGTCGTCATCGATGACGTGCAACAGTTTTTGAATTGTATTCACTATATTTGCATAGCCAAAAATCTGTTTTACAGTGGGGGAGTTGGTGATATGTTGATTTTTGTTACAGTGAAGGTCGTGAAAAAATGACCAATATCGATAAAAATCCATATATGAGGAACAAGGAATACTATGTATACGAATTATAAGGTATTCTAGTGAATCTTGAATAACACTAAATATTGGTTATTATTGAAAATAACTGTTATAGAAGAATATTATGAGGCACCACTGATATTACTGAAATATCTTGTAGGTACCTAGTGGTTTATTGAAATACATCATTCAATACCCGAAAATATTGACTATTGAAAATTTTCAATATGCACCATAATTTCATTTGGTCCCATTCTTGAACATTTTTCAATAATCGGGGGTTATATCCCGAGGGCACCAAGTTTAATCGGTTAAAATGTGTGCTGCACTTCCATGATTCTCGAAATTTTGCTTAGCAAATGACTTGAGTGTATGATAATTTGATAAAATCCCGAGACCGCAGGTCTACACGAAAGCATTTGCTTGAAAGCAAAATTTTGAAAATCATGGAAATGCACGCATTTTGGTCGATTGAACTTGGTGAAGGAGGGATATATGTTTAGATTATTTCCAGAAAACATGTAAACTCAGGAAACATCAAAATCGAACAGCAACAATATAGTACCAGAGATAGTACCTGAAAAGTGATCCAAACGCCCGGTTTATTTCGAACATTTTAATCGGTTAAAAGGTCTAGTGCATTTAATCGCTGTAAAACTCTGTAAAAGCAGTCTAGCCTTCAACTGTTTCATCGTTTATTCGCATTGAGGGAAATAATCTAGTGCTAGTGAATATTTAAGAATCAATAGGATACCAGAAAAGAACTAATTACCTACGGAACGGAATCTAAGTATGCAACACATATTACTGATGACGTAACACATTATGACGATGACGACTATGACGCAGATGCCCTTAGTTGGTTCGGGCCGCAAGAACTTGTATTTGAGGGTTAAGCGACACGCGACACCCAGTCCATGTTATATTACGTCAATGATCGCAAGTGCTTTTTGAGTCGATCTTGAGAAGAAATTTCCGATATAGAACTATTCACAGATTTCGTTTTAGAAGATAGGTCACTAGAACAAAATGAAATGAATAAACTACCAAAACTTATTTGATCCACAATTAGGCCAGAATAACACCCTCACCACTTTCTCTCATCGTAATAAACCCCTGCTAGCAGGAAAAGGCGGCGGTACTTGTCCAAGGAAAGCCGCGTTTGGGTCAATTTATTTGTGCGAGTCTGCATTTTCTGATGTGAAGATAATTAAGTCAAAATATCGCAATCGACTGACTGACGAACATGATTTGCACTCGGTAATTACGTACCCTCTTATGAAAAGTATGCTTGGGACATGCAGTGTCACGCTTCAATATCCAAGGTCACCCTTTAGTTAGGTTTAGACACTACAACTCGTTTGTTTTTAAGAACCAATAAACTCGCAATTTTGAATAATTTCTTCATTGACATTTCAGAGTGGACCTACACTCAGAGTCGATCGATCTTAGTCTGACAATATTGAGGTAGATCGCCAACAGTTCAAGTTTGAGCACCCCTGTATGTAGCTTGAATATTCTCACGGACGAAGTATGATGAGATGTTTTTTCGGGTTTCATTCCGTGTTCTGTGGTTTCGATCCCCTGAAGGATAATTTTCACAACGTTTCGGCAAAGTCTCATTTGCCATCTTCTAGGTGATGATTGAGTTTCGTCCTCCGAACTCGACTCAAGTTCGGAGGACGAAACTCAATCATCACTTAGAAGATGGCAAATGAGACTTCGCCGAAATGTTGTGAAAATTATCCTTCAGGGGATCAAAACCACAGAACACGGAATGAAACCCGAATAAACATCTATATATATATATATATATATATATATATATATATATATATATATATATATATATGCAAGATGAATTTTCTGGGTTTTCATCCGTTTGGTATCTTCTGATTTGTTCGACGTTTCGACTTCCATTTCGAAGTCATTCTCAAGAACTGTGAGACGAATATCTGTCCATACCGTCCTGGTCAATCACTCCCCTTACGAAGTAAACAAGCAAGACTAAGCAAATACTTCAATTGTCTGTTCTCCATAGAAACTGGTATTTATAATGATTCTCCTCAGTTATTATCCGACTAGGTCCGATATTATATTATTGATGATTATATCATCAACCGCTCTCTAAGGTTTTGTATCCTGCCCATCCAGGTATTATGTAGAAATTGATGTTTTCACGGATCTTCCATATGCAAGATGAATTTTCTGGGTTTTTATCCGTTTGGTATCTTCTGATTTGTTCGACGTTTCGACTTCCATTTCAAAGTCATTCTCAAGAACTGTGAGACGAATATCTGTCCATACCGTCCTGGTCAATCACTCCCCTTACGAAGTAACCAAGCAAGACTAAGCAGACTTCAATTGTCTGTTCTCCATAGAAACTGGTATTCATAATGATTCTCCTCAGTTATTATCCGACTAGGTCCGATTTATCATAATATCTGTCTATTTGGTATTTTTCTGTACTGTTGTAAAGACGTGCATGAGCTTTTTTCTCACTGAGTTTTTTTCAGCTCATGCACGTCTCTACGCTGTGTCAATCATCTTCGTTTACACTTTTTTGTCTTTTTCTGTGTTTTTAGTAATTTACCTATTTTATACCTTGATATATACATATTGCATGTACTGTATTTATTGCTTCTTCCCATTCTGTAAAAGGCTCCGGCTGTTGAATGGTGTATCAAATAAATAAATTAAAAAAAAAATTATTGATGATTATATCATCGACCGCTCTCTAAGGTTTTGTATCCTACCCATCCAGGTATTATGTAGAAATTGATGTTTTCACGGATCTTTCATATGCAAGATGAATTTTCTGGGTTTTTATCCGTTTGGTATCTTCTGATTTGTTCGACGTTTCGACTTCCATTTCGAAGTCATTCTCAAGAACTGTGAGACGAATATCTGTCCATACTGTCCTGGTCAATCACTCCCCTTACGAAGTAACCAAGCAAGACTAAGCAAAGACTTCAATTGTCTGTTCTCCATAGAAACTGGCTATGGATATTCGTCTCACAGTTCTTGAGAATGACTTCGAAATGGAAGTCGAAACGTCGAACAAATCAGAAGATACCAAACGGATAAAAACCCAGAAAATTCATCTTGCGTATGGAAGATCCGTGAAAACATCAATTTCTACATATTACCTGGATGGGCAGGATACAAAACCTTAAAGAGCGGTTGATGATATAATCATCAATGATATCGGACCTAGTCGGATAATAACTGAGGAGAATCATTATAAATACCAGTTTCTATGGAGAACAGACAATTGAAGTCTTTGCTTAGTCTTGCTTGGTTACTTCGTAAGATTTTTTCTGTGATCTGTTGGTCCCATTGAAATCCCCAAAATTTTTTGACTTCGGTTCCCTGGAATTTGTTAGAAGTTGGTTTTAACTTCTTTGCCCATTTCTTCCAATGAATTTGGTAAATCAGGTACATTACATTGTTTAGTCAATTTTCTTTTGGTACATTGACTTTTGGGTACCTCAACATCTAACTCTTTATGGAGTGTCAGGGTCCTTCTCCTTATTTGCCTCACAACTCCACTACATTTTGGATACATTCGTCCTAAGATAAAATTCTTTACTATTGAAAACCAATTCTCCACTCCAGCATTACTCATTCTTTTAGCATTGAGCAGCAGTCCGCTCCACATCGGCAGAAATGTGATATATTTTTTCAGAAACACTTCTATATAATAAATTGAATTGAAGTGTGGATTGAGAGGCAGATTATAATTTTCATTCAAAGGATGCTCTTCGTCGAAAGTTGTGAACATATCAGAGAAATATCTGTAAAAAGGACTATTTTCATAGATGGATTCGCTTTCGGGCTCTAACATTCCTAGATCAAATCCCTGTTCATATTTTTCGTTTTCCGCAATGCCTGAACCGGTGTCGACTGCTACCTAACACAAGAATTTCAAGGCAGACAGACCTATCTTGCTCGTCCATGTATTTCTCATTGAAAATTATTGTCAGTCTCTGAATATATTGAACTATTTGAATGAATGAACTCAGATATATCAAAAAGAGGAACGAATAATTCTCTCAAAACATTCTGCATACTTTACTCCTCTTCTTACGAAACAATCGATCGGTAAGTGATTTCCGGGTATTTCATAAGGGAAACGTAATTCCAAAATAATAATACAGCATTCATTATGGCAAAACTGAAATCTGATACGACCCTAGTGAATAATGGCCATTTTTTCCCATTCATTAGAGCAAAATACCTGAATTCAGCCAACCACGTACCAATTGAGAAGGCATCATGATGGGAACTATAGAGTTGGAGAATTGGAAAATTTAATTGTTAAATGAGGTTTTAATCACACCAGCATAATAAAAAACTTTTTTATCACCCGTCAAAAATTTTCGAACAATACTACCAGTTGCATCAAGATGCAATGCTAGATCCCCTTGAGTTTTAACATTTCTGTATAAGATGTCTAATTGTTGGCGACTATAAATAAAAACATGCTGTTGTTGTCGAACGACTTTGATACACGACATATTGTTTTTCTGCATCATTATCATAACAATTATGTCATCTTGATCGTAATCGAAAACACCAAATTTATCAGATCTCACTTTTCTGAATACTGCATTAGATTTTAAGTTTTGCAGATTTCCAGCTTGAATTAATTTACTTGATGCACTTTTGATCGATTTTTCCCTCAAGTTAGAAGGTTTTATCGAACGTACATATGTTTTCAACATTTTTCTCTCTGTGCCCTTGAGATGCTTCGTTAATTCACCTGTATGATTGTAATTCAGAGAGGAGCTCATAACGGTAACAATATGGTCACAAACTTTTTGAACATTATGAATGGTGAGAAGAAAGACTCTACAGTCATGAGTACTATAACAATATATTTGGTTATTTGGAAGCAATCTAAGGTAGGAACGTATTCCTTTTGTTTGAAATTGAGTAAACAAGCATTATTGAATGATTTTATTTTATTTTTCAATAGAACTATCCACCGCTCCGGAAGGAACCCATTTTTTTCAGAATTGGTTACAGTGATCAACTCTTCATCAGTTATCGAAAACTTCCCCTCTTTCACCTTACGAGGAGTATATTTAGGTCTAATCCACTCAACACATTTGACATTGACTGAATTTTTTGGGAGAATTTCTGAAATTTCACCACTTGTTACTGAATTTTCTGAAATATTTGGAATATTTTCTATATCTGTTGAAACGTTTTCACTATAGTATGTTTCATCTGAAATATTCATTTCTTTCGATTCAAGAAGAGATTCTCTTGAAGAAGGTTGGACAGTACTGCTCGACTGTCCGAAATTATTTTCGGGTGAATATTGAGATCGACCCATTAGGTGTTCTATAGAAACGTCAAATTCAACAGAATCGATTTTTTTCTGTTGCTGTTTGTGGATTGGAACAAGTTGCAGCAAATGAAATAAGACTATCTTCAGTAGCACATTCATATGAGAAATTGGAAAGATTCGGTGAGTTTGGGTGATTATTCATATCATTAACTTGATTGTGTTCAAATTTGATTTTTTTGGAATGATGTAATGGGAAATAATGTTTATTTTGATATGTTGCATTCGTTTGTCTCAATTTCTATCGATGAATTGCTATTCGTTTGGGATATATTTTTATTTTGAATCTGTTTCGTCTGTTGTTCTTGATTCCCAGAAGTGAGCAAACATGGAAAAAAATTGATGTTTTTTGAGTTATTGAGTCATCCATGAGGGCATCACACGTCACTTCGCCTTTTGAAATCAAACTTGCTAATTTTCTGAAAAATGGTGTTCTTGAATCGTTTTTTGTTTCACCTGGCTGAAAAATCACCAATATTCAACTTTTTCAGTGCTCCTAATATAACGTAACATTTTTGATATTTCATGTTTCCGAAGATAAATTGAGAAGCATCTCTAACTTCTTGGCTCAAGGCAGTTAGAGAAGATATATTCAAAGGAGCTTTGAGGTTTTTCACATATTCCAACAGTTTATCTTGTTCGAAAGACAAAGGACGCACCATTATGATATGAAAGGAAAAAGTGCAAAACTGAAATAAAACATATTTATAAATAACAATAGCTTCCTCACGTCCAGAAGTATTATTAGGATCGGGGTATTCACGGAGCAATTGGATAAATGAAACACTACACTGTGTTCACATTTTTATTGCCAAAGTTTCGGCGATGATTCTTGCCTTTTCAGGACTGTTTTCTTTATAACAGATCTGAAGAAAGCGAGAATTATTGCCGAAACGTTGGTAATATAAATAAGTTGTGAACACAGATGAGCTTTATTACAATATTCTGTTGAATACTGACGAGTTGTTCGCAATTCTACAATATAAAGATAATGAAATTGAAATATATAGAAAGACTAAGTTGCCACGTTGCTATATTTTCTCACATCACATTCAACAAAAAAAAAATTCACACGAAAGAATGATTGTATAGATCGATTTTTCTATGTTTCGGAGTTATACTTTTTGAAATAATCACAATGATGAATCCAAAAAAATTTCTGCTTCAGATCTCTGTAGACAAGGATCAAAGTTTTTTAATTATTACTCACAATCACCTGATTCACTTGTATCATGTATAAATGGTTCTCGGTACTGAACAGGTAGATAAGCACATCCGCTTGACTAGCGGAAGATAGGGGTTTGATTTTCCGCCACGGAACTACCGTGCTGGAATTCACACGTTGCAAGGTTATGCTTTTTTGATCCATTGCTCGCACAAGTTTCGACCTTCGAGGGCTGGCGTTCGTAGGGGGCATCAGCTGGTTAACGAAAAACATTTTAAAACACTTTCTTGATATCTCTGGATTCGCGCCTGCTCAGTGTTGGTTTCGAAGTAATAACCTCAACATCGATCTTAATTTTTTTCTACGAAAAACATTTTTTCCTTGTTGAAAAAACAAATTTTTTTTGAGTTACCTTGAAATCCACAGAAGTAGTCACAAATAAAACGAAAATAGTTCACTTCTCACATAAACTTCGACAAATATTTTTTCTACATATCTTTTTCATCAATTTTCGTCGTTTTTCATGAACAACAATTTCTATCCTGACATAGAGTGGTAACTAACTATAGTAGTAAGATTAAAGAGAATATTGCGTTGTTTGAGCTATTGCTGATTCATACTGAAAGATTTCAAACAAATACCACCATACCCCAAAAATTCGAAAAAAAATATTTTCTGAAAGTGATATATGGTAATATAACAAATATCGTTGCATTATCAAAACACAATACTGCAAAATAACTCGAGGATAAAATAGTTAAGGCTTTCGTGGCCGAGGTTTTCAGTATCACTACTTTTATTCAGGTTTGAAGGCCGTCGTTTTTTGGAATTTCTTCCTGACGTTTCGCTGGGTCGAGTGGCTAGCTTCTTCAGAGGCTCATTCATCTTGAAATTCACTCGAGGATATTGTTTTTTCAGAACAATTTTATGATCAGTGGTCTGAAATTGCTGACAAAATGCAAAACAGTATAAAACATTCAGAACACAATATAAGTTTGGTGAGAGACCTTGTCGCTTCTGTTTATTCTTCCCGCGGACAAAATACCTATATTTTCATTGATTTATTATAACTTCTGAATTTTTTTGTGTTTTTACTATTTACTGAATTTAAAAAAACTGGGTTAGTACCGCTTGATTGACATCCTGATAATTGTATCAGAAATAATCTAACGAATCAAGTATATATACTCACCTAAGAGTTTACACGAACAATCCCAAAATAGTAGCTCGAAAGGGTTCAGCAGCTTGTTCGAGAACTTAACTCAGCAAGTAGTCACACAAATACTCTTAAAAAATAAGCTTTTTTATTATTTCACTTTTGAAAATCGATAAAAATAAACTGTTTTGTGTACGGAGTTCATTTATATCATTCATAGACTGGAAAAAGTGAAAACAAATTTTGACACGTGGTAACGAAATGGGAGTACGACCACACATTAAAAAATCGTTAATAATGGTTATCATCTGGATCACGTGGTTTATTCTGTATTTGAAACGCCATATCTGCGTAGGTAGCAAAAGCAAAACCATTAAACAGAACATCCATATGTTGAAGTTTTTATCAATAAATCAATTAGTTGTTTCGATTTCTCTATGGATTGAATTGTTTTCTCTCCTAACGCCGGCCCTGACGAGATCGTAAACGCAGATGAGGAATTGCGTCGTAGCGAACGTCATTTTCCAAGAACCCGTAAATGCCGCCTGGAGAATTCGAGACGCGTCATCGGGGCTTCTCTCGAGGATTCTCGATAGGTACGTAGGTGTATTATATATACGGGACAGATTTCGCCGCGGGCAGAGTTAGTTAGTCAGAGAGTTAGTTACGAGAGAAGTTTTCATTCGGAGAGTTAGTTATTCGACAGTTTCATTCAGAGGTAAGTGACGAGAGTTATTGAGAGCTAAGTGGAGCAGATCTTTCTGCGGAAGTAGAGTTTTTTCGTACAGAGAGTTTAAGTACCGAGCATTGGGAAGTTATCGGAGCGATTTAAGTGATTGTGTTGTATTGTATTGTGATAGAGAGTTATAATAAAAGTAGTTTAGTATTGTTTGGTGTTTTAATCGACGAACCCAAGGAATATCGTAACAGTGGTGTCAGAATTGAGATTTTCCAAGGAAAATATCGTAACAGTGGTGTCGGAAGTGGAATTTTTGCTGGTAAATGAAAACAATTGATGGTGAATACGAGATGAATACATCGTACGAGTACGATACGATGGGGGACATGTTGAAATTTATGTAAAACCAATTTGCGGATTATGAAAGACGACGGCAGGAGGAAAAACAGGAAGAAAGAAAGAACGAGAAGAAGGACTCCAGAAAATTCTCGAAGACCAGAGAAAAGAGCGAGAAGCTGAAAAGAAAGAACGAGAAGTTGAAAAGAAAGAACGAGATGTTGAAAAGAAAGAACGAGAAGAAGGACCCAAGAAAATTCTCGAAGACCAGAGAAAAGAGCGAGAAGCTGAATAGAAAGAACGAGAAGACGGTGTCCAGAAAATTCTCGATAATGAAAAGAAAGAACGGGAAGAAGCACTCCAGAAAATTCTCGAAGAACAGACAAAAGAACGAGAAGACCTCCAGGAAATTCTAGAACAACAGAGAAAAGAACGAGAAGACCTCCAGAAAATTCTGGAAAAACAAGAAAACGAATTAGAGCAAATAGAAAAACAACAAAAAGCAGACTTCCAGAAAGTTCTAGAAAATCAGGACAAGTTCTTCCAGCATGTTTCACATGAAGTTCAAATGGAAGAACTGAAAGGAGAACTAAGAGTAGATCTGGAGGAACTTAAAGAAGACCTAAAGGAAGAACTAAAGGGAGACGTCAAGAAAATCGACGATGACTTCAATAAGAAAGTGGATATAGTGCGAGAGGAGATGAGAAATGAGATGATAATTGAAATGAGAGGTCTAGAAAAACAGATAGCTCTCCTCAAGAACCAAGATCGCCGAGACAGGGTTGCCACGTCAGGAATTTCCGTGGAACCACCGACTTTTGATGGTCAGTCGTCTTGGTCCATGTATCGTCGACAATTTGAGGCTGCGGCAGAAACTAATGGATAAGGCGAAGAAGAAAAAGCTACGGCACTAATAATAGCGTTGAGAGGGCCAGCTTTGGGTATATTACAAACGATACCCATAGAACAGCAGAAGCAATATCAGGACCTGATTACTGCTCTGGAGTTGAGGTATGGCGATCAACACCGAGAACAGCTGTACCGCCCCAAAATGAAGACTCGCACACAAAAATCAGGTGAGAGTCTGCAGGAATTTGAGGCAGATGTTCGACGCCTAATCCAGCTGACGTATCCAGAAGCGCTCGCAGATTTCAAGGAGCAGCTAGCAGTGCAGATATTTATAGATGGACTAAGAGACCCGGAGATCCAAAGAATTTTACGTCTGACAAATTTCAAGAAAAGTAGCGATGGTTTGGTTCTCTCTTTGGAGGTGGAAGCGGCCTTCAACACCTCGAGGCCGAAAGTACGAGCGGTATCAATAGAGGATCCTGAACAACGCTCAGACCCAGAGACTGGTTCATTCGAGAAAGTTCTGGAAGAGATCGAATCATTAATAAGTAGAATGAGCACCCAGAAGAAGAGAACATGCTTTTCAAGGAGCAGTTGGCTGTGCAGATATTTATAGACGGACTGAGAGACCCAGAAATACAAAGAACTTTACGATTGACAATTTTCAAGAGAAGTAGCGATGCCTTGGTACGTTCGCTAGAAGTGGAGGCGGCCTTCAACACCTCAAGGCCGAAAGTACGAGCGGTAACAATTGACTATCTCGAACATAGATCTGGCGCAACGAATGGTTCGTTTGAGGAAGTTCTGGAGGAGATCAAATCATCAATAAGTAGAATGAGCACCCAGAAGAATAGAACGTGCTATAGATGTGGAAAACTAGGACATCTTGTAAAAGACTGTTGGGTGAAAATGCCGCAGAGGATTTGCTATAGATGTAGGAGGCCGGGACATTTTATAAAAGACTGCAAAGAGAGAATGTCACAGAGAAAAAAGATTGCAAGGTGAGAATGGGGCCAAAATCCAACTCACCTGTCAGGACGGCGCCAAGTTTACCTGCGAGGTCAAGGTCACCGAGGGTCATCTGTGTTAACAGGCTAAAAAGAATATCTGAGAGCCTTACCATTCCAGGAAAATTGAATGAAATCGACGTTATATGCACCATAGACACCGGTGCTGCAGTTTCCTTGGTACGCAGCGACATTCTTCGGCCTGGAAGCGTGAAGCCTATTTCTTCCAACGTCGTGATTCAGACAGTCACTGGTGAAAACGCACCTATTCGAGGTGAGGCTGAAATTACGTTGATTCTTGGGCGATTCACTATCACAGGTACAGTCTACGTCGCAGATATAGAAGATGAATTCATACTCGGAATGGACTTGATCAGTGACCATGGAATTTCATTCGACAATGAGCAAAAGATTATGAGGTTCGGAGGGGAAGAATTTGTCCTCACGACTCCAGCAGAAAGGGCATTGCCTGTGAAACCGCGATTATCGGAAACTGCGAGAATCCCTGCACTATCGAGGGAAGTAGCTCGTGTCACAGAGAATAATGTCCCTGAATGCAG
The DNA here is from genome assembly GCA_032362365.1 of Zygogramma bicolorata. Taxonomy (NCBI): domain Eukaryota; kingdom Metazoa; phylum Arthropoda; class Insecta; order Coleoptera; family Chrysomelidae; genus Zygogramma; species Zygogramma bicolorata. The sequence goes on from JAVJAQ010002929.1 coordinate 85,589, forward strand.
CCATCGGATTTTGGCAAGCCCAGATGAATTCAGAAAAAGCCGTCCCTGTGAGAGCCGCTAGGTGTCGTATTAGGAGTAAACGTGACATCTCCGACTTGAAAGCAACTGAAAGGGCTGACTTGGTCAAACAAGAAGTCAACATTGGCCAAGTCCACTCGATTCAACAACCATCAAGAAGTGTTCCATTCAGTAAACAACAAGAGATGCCAGAGCGTATCGACTGGAGGAAGGCGCGGTACTATCGGAATACAAATACTGGCAGATTTCAAGATGGAGATCTGGTGTGGCTGTACAACCCCCGTTGTAGGATGAATGATGTGGTGTACTGGGTTCAACGTAGGTCTAGAACAAAAATTAAAGTCGTACACCTAGAGAGACTAAATAAAATGTTACAGAAGAAATCACGAGATATTGTTTTATCGGGACGATCAAAATTGAGAGGGGGATAATGTTACGAATCCGCTAGCGCTCTTCTAGCGCTCTCGTAACGCCCTCCTAGCGCTCTCCTAACGCCGGCCCTTACGAGATCCTAAACGCAGATGAGGAATCGCGTCGTAGCGAACGTCATTTTCCAAGAACCCGTAAATGCCGCCTGAAGCATTCGAGACACGTCATCGGGGCTTCTCTCGAGGATTCTCGATAGGTACGCAGGTGTATATATACGAGACAGACTTCGCCGCGGGCAGAGTTAGTTAGTCAGAGAGTTATTTACGAGAGAAGTTTTTATTCGGAGAGTTAGTGATTCGACAGTTTCATTCAGAGCTAAGTGACGAGAGTTATTGAGAGCTAAGTGGAGCAGAGATTTGTGCGGAAGTAGAGTTTTTCATACAGAGAGTTTAAGTACCGAGCATTGGGAAGTTATCGGAGCGATTTAAGTGATTGTATTTTATTGTATTGTGATAGAGAGTTATAATAAAAGTAGTTTAGTGTTGTTTGGTGTTTTAATCGACGAACCCAAGGAATATCGTAACAGTGTTGTCAGAATTGAGATTTTCTAAAGGAAATATCGTAACAATATTTTACATCCTCTGAACCAAGTTTCAAGACCAATTCAGAAGTCAATTCTTTGCAGTGCCCCATATTGAAATTATGTGTTGCAGATTTCAATGAATAAAAGCGGAATAAATAATTTTGAGAAATTTTTATAGCATGTAATTTATTATTTTTAAAAGAATACCAATCTGTGGGGCTATTTCATTTCTAATTTTATCAATATGTCTATTCCATGATAGTCTTTCATCAATATATGCCTGAAAATTTTGTTGACGATAAGTTATAGTATCATCACTGTACTTAATTGGAACATTTGGAGTATCCATTGCCTTTTTGGAAATATACATGAATGAAGATTTGCAAGAATTTAGTGTTTATTTATGTTTTTGTAACCAAATGAATATTTCATTAATATAATTTTATATCATCGTAATTATTAAAAAAATGAATGATATTTGTGTCAACAGCGAACACTAAAAATAAAACAGGGCCAAGGAAAGAACCTTGTGGTACGCCACAATCTATATCTTTTAGTGAACTCTGATTGTTTCTCAAATAAACTTATTGTTTTCTTTCAGCTAGAAGATTTTGAAGCCATTTATATGAACTTCCTGTAATACCATTACTATATAATTTTTTGAGTAATACATCATTATTAAACTGTGTTGGATGCTTTGCACAAATCTGAAGATGAGATAATACATTTCTGCTCAGTTCAATTTGAATATTCGTCTATCACTGCTGTTTCGGTGTCTCTAGATCTGGGGAAACCATTTTGTCCATTATATAGTAGGTTATTGTTCTCAAGAAAATTGGAAAGTTCAGAATCTATCATATTTATAGAATTTCTAAATTCAAATATTTCAATCGGACTATCAATTTTGGTATTTTTTACTTTAATGGCTTCTATTTTTATTCCGTAAGAGTGAGTTTTATTATGCAGCAAAGATTTGATTCCATTACAAACCGTTTTAGGATTAACATCAGTGAATTGTTCTTTATGAAATTTGTATTTTTTTTCTTGACAAAGTTATTAAAATAAGAATATTGGTCCAAAAAGTGTTCACATTGAGGAATTTTTTTTGAAGTAGTTGTTTCTTGTTTCAATCAACAATGCAAGGTGGTTAGCAGAACGAAAGGAAGTTCAGATTATTTCGAATTTTGATATTTTTTATCCCTGATTAGAATTTCTGTACCTCTTCCCCGTTCTTTTCTGCTAGAGTTTATACGAAAACGAATTTAATTTGTAGTATTTTTCTTCTTCTTTCCTCAACCAAGTTTCTGTAATCACGATCACATCTATTTTCGGGTCCTCAGTTGATATTTCCAACTCATTCATTTTACTTTTCACTGATCTGGAGTTTAGGTTCAGAATCCTGAAGTGTTTCTCTTCATCACAGTTGTAGTCTAGAATTGATGATAATTCACAAAGTCTGAAGTTTTCTGTCTTTGGGTGAATAGCATTTTCATTGATTCAATTTGAATGCAATGCACTTTTTTCCAGGCGATGAATTACAATACATAGGTATATGCCAAAATTGTATTGTTTCTCTTAAGATAATTGTTGTCATGATAGAGACATAATTTTTAGTTCATACATTCATGTTCCACGTGATGAAGTCTCAAGCACTGAATGTACTAGGCGATGATGGCATTCCTAATAATGATAGAGTGAATGAAGTCAATCATGAAGTCAATCATGAAACGAATTTTTGATTTGTTCAACGTGTCAAAGTGCTTGAAAGAATATTAACATCACTTCCACCTCTCATTGAAACACATAATCGGTAAGATAGAAACCTCTGATGTGAAGATGGAGATTAGTATCTGCAGTATTGAGTGCTTGTGCTGAAGATTCTAAATTGCTTACGGAACGAGCGTCGAGTGTGAGTGAAATCAGATAGGTGTGAGGCTGATTGATTTGATTGTTTTCCTAGTAATGTCACAACATCATACCATCGCGACTTTCAATCTACCTCTATCACCATGATCACTAGCTGTTATTTTTGAATTTTATATATTATCATAATGCATGTTATTATATTCACTCATTGAATTAGTAATCGCCTTCAGCTAGATATTACTGTAAATATGCTATTAATTATGTGTTTCTGTTTTAATAATTCTGCTATAGTACTCGTTCTTGGCTTTTCACTTTATTGTCACGAATGCTTCGATAACGTAAGTCATAAAATGAATCGAAACTAATTTACCATTCAAATTGAATTGGAAATTAAATCGAAATCGTATGGAACATCATATCGTCATAAAATGTTTAATTCCAACAAGACAAATAAAGAAAAATCAATAAAAATAAAATGGATTCGTTGCTGCGCTGAAAATAATAGGCATAATTACCACCGCTCATTAATATTCAGTAGATATGGAAAATATAATTTTTCGTTCGAAAATGGGATACAAATTATCATGCTTGAAAAAATTCTGAAATATAAAGTGAAGTAACAAATGGCAGTTCTCACTAATTTTTCATCTGAATGTAGCCCACAATCTACTAGAAAATGGAAAGTAACCACTTCAAATTTATCAAGTTCATCATGGTGTTTACGGGCACCTGGAGGATGAAACTTCAATCCAGTTCAAAATTTCGTCAAACTTTTTACAACATTTACTCATTCTGCGTTCAGTCGTATTTTTGTCTATTTATATTATCGCTTTTCATCCAACTACCAGTGGTGTGGAAAGTAAAGCCAAACTATTCGAGAATCTTGGAGTATCAATTTTCTGTGTGATAATGGTAATGAAGATGGTCATATGTCAATCGAAGAACATCACAAGACTATTAAGTCAATTATTTGAAGCCGAACAGGCAATACTTGCTTCAAAGAAAGAGAAGGACAAAATTATTTATTATGATCAGGTCACGTATACAAACCAAATCAATTTTTCTGTAGCTTTTTTCACTTTTTTCATGGTCGGAATGCCACTCATAATTCTCAACTATATAAGCTATTTGCAATTCGAGAAAACTCATATGAATTCCACTACTGAAGAGCCCAAACCTCTGCCATATGTATCTTGGTTTCCTTTCGACCAGCAAGAACATTATTTCATCGCCTTTGGAATGGACTCGGTGGCTGTTTTTATGGGTTCAGCCACTAACTGCATAACACAATTATTTTTCCTCAGTATCATCACATTTATGATTGGGAGGCTGAAGATTCTGCAGCAACATTTCAGAAATTTTGATTTACTTGACGAGGAAGATGAACAAGATGCCACTATAAATCACAATGAGCAGATTGCCCTGCAAAACTTAAAGATCTACATATTGGAACATGAAGAAGTTATCGAGTGAGTTGAGCTTGTTTAATATTCAAGAACGAAAACGCCAAAATTATCATCATTATCATTTTCATAGCCTCAATATTGACATTATTCTCTTATGATGATATAAACATAATGTTCAGAAGAAAGTATGTCAAAACTGAGAATGCTAAAAACGTTATGTTAAATTTGAAATATTTGACAAATGTCAATTACGAAGATTGCCTACAAAAGATATTTGGATTTGTACAGGAATATTAATTTTAATCGAAATATGATGGTTGTAAACAAAATTGTATACAAACCTCGGTAGGAAGATCATTCTTGTCTCGAGATCATAGCTAACCTTGACGCTTTGCGTCTCGGTTAACTAACTGATCTCACAACAGGAATGAATCACTTCCTACCTTGGTGTGTAATATACTATTCCTATAGAACTCAATACCTAGAAATGTGTTTCATGAAGCTTACCATTTTCCAAAAGTGAATACAAATTCATATTTACTCTTCCTTGTTCCAAGTGATTCTGACTTGAGATCACATCTTTCTGAAATAAAATACCATTAATTACTGATAGCTTTCTTGTATCCATTACAGGTTTATTGAGAAATTGAATTACTCCATGAAGTACTTGATGTTGCTTGAGTTCTTGATGAATTCCGTACAAGTTGCTTCGCTTTTGGTGCAAATCCTAACGGTAAGATTGAGATCAGTAATATTTTTTTCAGCATATTTATTGAAATTTCCATCTGTACACTGAAGCCATGCGTTTTTTAGTGGTTGCTTTTTCAACCAACTCAAATGATTTTCATTACAAGAACGTTTGCACAACTTCTGCACAGGCACATAAGGATTGTTGTAATTGTCGTTGAATTATTAACCTTTCAAAAATTACATGTTACTCGATAGCCCAGAATTTTTTAAGTAGGCTAGCTCTACAGTCACAACTATATACGAGGCCACTTTGAGGACAAGTTACAAGGAGCAAGTTACCTGAAGCAAATCTGGCGAAGCATACACACGGTGCAGCACAGCTTCGTAAGAACCTTTCGGAGGTTGAGTTGAAATGGCTGGGAGTGTTTCTTCTGCAGTTTCTGGTACTGAAAAACCTTGTCGATGAATTTATTTGTGAAATATTAATAGATGAATTGGACAAAAAGGAAATTATGGGTTAGAGATTGGCTGTATAGTAGGGAGACCAATGAAGTTGAGTATCGAGATTGTTCATGAATGTCGCCTGAAAGTTTTGAGATGCTATTGGATATGGTAGAAAACCAAATTACCAAGGAACACATTACTATGAGAGCTGCATCGAAGAGAAAATGAGAACAATAGCTCTGGGGGTCAATTCTTGAACCTCACGTTCTATGAACCTATACGTGATTGCTAGACAGAGACCAATCAGATATGTCGAGGCTTAGCTTTAGCGTATACGCAGAACTAGAGTATCAGCAATGATCAACAGGTGGTGGATATATCGCCATAGGTGCCCTCATACTTCTTGAAAAATGTGAGAGCTGATGAATAATTCACCGTTCTCAATACAGCTGGCTTCGACTAGTTTATAACTGATTTTTCAGAAATTGGTTTTATGTGTTATGAAATAGCTTCAAATGATAATGATTTTCTAACGCCACATCCATCAAGTCATTAGCATCTTGGGTTTGCGCGTACCTGACTTTTTCAAATACTCAGGTATCGGGTATTATTTTTATTCTCGGGTATACCAGGAACCCGGTTATTTCCAATTTTTGAAGAGAAGACAATTTTTTTACAATCGTGTTTCATTCATTACGAAAGAGTGAAGTATGTCATAAGTCTCCTTAACTTATAGTACAATTCGTCAAACAGTTGAATAACCTAGTTCTCACCTCAACTGATTAGGAACTGGAAAGACTTTGCGATACAATCAATTAATAAATAATAATATAACTGAATAATTTTTTTTTTCAGAAACAGTTGAGAATAAATAAATACACACATTTGAACAGTATTTTTCTCACAAACTGATTAGGAACTAAAAATACTTTTCAACACAAATTCTTTTGTTGCGTTATGAAATGATAACATGATAATCTTTCTTCTCTGAATGAATGATTTTGAATTGAATTAATTCAACTCAAGCCACAAAGTTGAAATTAAACCAATTATAGGTTTGATTCAGTTACCGCCCATCAAACAATATTGAAATTGCCAACTGAACACTTCTATGAAAATAATAGAATTGAAACTTTTCAAACACGGCGACATGAGTGTCATAACCAAACACAACCTTGAATTAACTGTATTTTTGCGAATGGCAGTCAAATGTTTGTAGTGCAAATTTGATAATGGGCTACTTTGTGAATGTTTTTCAAGAATGTTTATGAATTTGATCAATGTGGGCACTCTGGGGCCTGTTTCATAAAAGTACAAGTTTGCTAGCTACAAGAGAGACACAAGGAAACACGATGCTAAATAATTGTTTTTATCTGTACCTACATTGTTTTCGCTTGTAGCTACAAGATTTGTACTTTTATGAAACAAGCTCCTGGTTTGATAATGAAATAGTACCAGGGTATTAAAAATTTCATATACACGGATAAACTATAATCCGGGTTAAAAACCAACGGACTCTTGCTCCGATTTATAATTATATGGAAATTATCATTTAAGGAAAGCTTTGATGCTATGCGTCAATGGAAAAATCATTCAGTCGAGTAATATGAATAAAATCTTTCGTACGGATGAGCGTTGTGCTAATCAATCACATGGACAAGTATCAGCAGGTTGTCATAAAAAGCAAAAATTAATTTTTCATGAAAGTTCTGAACGTAAGTTGTACCTCAAAAACAATTTGATTTATTTTAAAAAGAGTTGAAATCAAAACAAATACCTTTAAAACTTCAAATTATCTCGGAAACTAATCGTCACAATTTTTTTCTTCTACAGAGTTGTGAAGGTATTCGAAAGACCTTTAAAACAAGGTGCCACTCGACCTACTTTCCCTATCTAAATAAGGGTCGTCGGACGCACCCCTCCGAGGGAGTGCGTACAACAAAAAATCTGAGTAGTCTGAAAGGTGTCCCCTTTAAATTAGAAATGGATTTATCCTAGCTTTTTTTAAAACTCTAACTTTTTATATTCAACAACAGCTCTGTTTTCGTTGTTACACACTGTATAATCAAATCTATTGGCACCTGTTGAGAAACTTATAAGATGGTAGAAAATATGGATTAAACCAATGAATCACGGAAGATAAAATTGAAATACTTGGTGAAACAAGCAAATATATAACTCTCAAACTCAGAATGTAAGTGTGAGAAGCTATTCGGAAAGCAGAAATGAGGTCGAAAAAAAAAGCATGTCAAATAAATGTTCCAAAAGAATCCAATCAGATATAGCACTCAATTCCAAACAAAAGACTGGAATGGATCTTGGTTAATGAATGGAAGAAAATAAAGGAAAGTGAATTATTCAAATGATTGAAACGTTGAATATGAGATAGAAAAATCAATCTTCATTTTAGTTCGTTTGATTTTTCCATTTCATCATCAATATTTGAATCATTTGAATAATTCAATTTCCAAAATGTTTGACAGCCTGTATATGATTAGTTGATGTGGAGTTGTAGAGAGCTGATAGTAAACCAACAGCATGGTTTCAACCCGATCAGGTGTACCTCAGGGTTCACACTGTGCTCCTCTCCTTTTCAATCTGTTTCTTAATGACATTGGAAACTTCATTTCAAACAGTGAGTATCTACAGTTTGCTGACGATTTGAAGCTCTATGAGACTGTCCGTTCTTCATGTGACCAGATGCTACTACAATCAGATGTAAACAAACTCAATGAATGGTGCAACTTAAATAAACTATTTTTGAATATAAATAAATGCTGCTACATTAGTTTTTTCGAAAAAAAATAGGAAAATTAATACTACATATACGTTGAAAAACGAAGATCTTAAATATGTCACTTCTGTTAAAGACTTGGGAATAACAATCGACGAACAACTGAATTTCTCAAATCATGTAAACTCAGTGTCTGTAAGTTCATCGCAAATCTTGGGGTTTGTTCTACGTAATTGTCAGGATTTATCATTAGACTATATCAAAACAATATACGTTTCTCTGGTGAGGTCGAAATTGGAGTATGTATCGATTGTTTGGTCTCCAATGTATAATATTAACATCAAAACATTAGAAAGGGTCCAGAATAAATTCCTAAGATATTGTTCATATAAGACTAATACGATTTTAGAAAATCATAATTACGATAATTACTCACCTTTACTGCAGCTTTTGAACTTGGAAACGTTGGAAAATAGAAGAACACTTAATGACTTGACTTTTATATTCAAACTCTTGAATGGGATGATCAATTGTTCAGAATTGCTTGCAATAATCAATTTGAATTCCTAATCGCTCCCTCAGATTCTCAAATACATTCCGTATACCATTTCACTCAACAAATTATGGACGAAATTCTCCTGTTGATAGATCATTGAGGATAATTAATGAAAAAAATGTTGATGTATTTAGTGGATCAATTATGAAATTCAAAACCACTGTGAGAATGTTGTTTTAGTATGTATGCCTGACTTTGCACTAGTTTTGTAGATTTTTGTATATTTTATCAGCAATTATTATTGCCTTTCGATTGTATTTTATGCATATCGGAACTCAATATGTATAGTTATATGTTATATATAGAATTAGTATGTTGAATATGTTAACTTATTTTAACACTATATAAGCAGTATTTTATTGTACTGTAATGGGGATTTTCCCATGTATTTCAATCTCATTTTGTGATTTATTCCTATTAATTGACATGTTTTGCATCTCATGAGTTCTGCAACATGTTTCAGAAGAGTTGAATATAGATAATGAAAGTCCGAACCAATACCACACATTTTTTTTAATATCCGAATGGAATTCGTTGTGGATGGGATGATATTCGTATGAGCTTTCAAGTAAAAATTTGAATTTCTGTTCACTACTTAATATTCCTTCAAATTTCCAATATTTTTCAGATGGAACCTAATATCATTATACTATTTACTGTGACATACTTGGGATTGATAATCTACCAAATATTTCTTCTGGCCTGGCATGGAAATGAAATAAAGGAACAGGTAAATTAATTGGATTCCAACAATTATATTCGTTTTACTAGTTCTACTGTAGCACAGAGAGATACGTTCATTGAAAAAAATCTCGTCGATCAGCTGAAAATATTCTTGAGTTCATACTCATGTAGTGTGTTTGTCAATATGTAAAATATGTATAAATGAGAAATATAAATATGTCAAAATATTTCTCATAAAATGCTTTTTGGGTATGATAGATCTCTTATATGAAAATGGCTTGAAGTTTTCAGCCAGCTTATTTCACATGAATGAAATCACAATTGATATTTGATGATCTTTATTGCAGTCGCTCGTATGCATAATTTTTTTTCCCTCTAAATAGCCATTGGACGTCCTCCTCATAATCATAGTGACCAATAACGGATTCCTCATGTGTATCCACTCGATGTCCTGTGTTTATTGAATGAAGATCTTGGCTTCTCAAGGCTATGAATCATTTGAAAATCAAATTTTGAGCTCAGTACCATGTGAAATGTTTTATGGAGACTTCACTATTTCTTTCCAACAACTTCAAAAAAACATTTCTCTGATGTAGTTCGATTCGCAAACCGTTGCCTTAGCAATAGCAAAAACTAACATATAGTAATTTATTGAAATATAATTTTGTTTTATTTCTCATTTCAAAACAGAGAAGTGAACGCGTTGATACTTTCCAAAATTCATTATTGCTCATATTTGCAAAATGAGAATCTCACCATATTTGTTTTCAAAATCTTTCACACCTACACAAATCACTTTCATTCTTACATAAAAGACTCGGGAACAATAATGTGTGAATTTGACACCAAGTCTATAAAACATATTGTTTCTTCACTAACTTTTACTACTCGAAAAGGGTAAAAGAACACTGATAGTTGCTTACAGTTTTGCTTCCTCGAGCAGGAATATTGAATTATTTTAAATGCTACCTATTTCATTTATACCATGAAAAACGTTTTCGACAATATAACCAATAGGTCGCTGTACCAGATGTGCTGCAGCCACTTGAAGCAGTAGATTATTTATTCTTATTGGAAATCAGGGTTGCCAGACTGATCTCTACTGAATTACAGCTTATCCAATCCATCTTGGCACAGCACTTATAATGTATATACCCAGCAATTTCTGTGGGGTAAAATAAAATAAAAAAACACCTATTATATGTGTTCAATGTGTTGAAATTTATTCCCAGAAGGTGTTTTTTCTTTGGTCGAGGTCTACACTACCAGTGTGCAACTGGAAAAGTATCTGAGTTTGTGCCAAGATGGATTGGATGAGCTGTACGTTGCTGTATTTCGAGCCTTTTTTGAACATGAATTTCGCGTTCAAATTACCGTACTTCATTTATTTTCTGAGGTTGAATATTTTTTAAATTAAAAAATTGTTCCGAATAGACAGTCTAGTGCGAACTCAAGAGCAAATATTTATATGGATCTGAAAAATGGATTTGAAGAGTTTGGGCAAATTCGTTTCGGTTTACTTTTTCTAAAGAGTTAACCAATGTCATATTTTTCCATTGTTATATGTACGGTGATTCACAATTCGTGTAGTAAAAATCTGAATTGTTTATCACCAAAACAACAAGCCAATTGTGCATATATCAAATTCAGTCGTTGAACAACCCGCGAGAATATAAGGGCATGCATAAAAATCACACAATGCGTGAGATCTGCTCGTTTTACTCGAAATCATTCTGAGTTTGTAGTGATTATTGCTAAAATTTTCATTTTTGGGCTCAACCTTCAGTTTCAACGAAAATCGCCAGGAGTTTATTTCACAAAAATTTATTGCCAAATGGCAAATACCAATGGAAACTGCTTGCTCTGTATATGTAACATGGAGCACCATATACCATGGGAAACCATGACTAGACATCAGGGGTACGCTTGCACTAGTATCTCCTGCAAGAGACGCTATAGTAGTTCTTGCCATGTGCGGACCTACAGACATACGGATGGACGTAAAAGTTAATATAGTAATATAACTGAAGTATATTGTACCCAATGAGTTTCACAATTACCGTCAAACCGACAGACGAATGATTGTGAAAGAATGGTATTCCTATTTTTCCATTTTGCACACCAACAAATTTTCATTTCTTCTCTAATTTCAGAGTTTGGAATTGAGTATGGCTTTATACGAGAGCATGTGGTATGAACACAGTATTCCAGTTAGGAAGAGTATTCATCTTATGATGGTGAGATCCCAAAAAGAGTTGACTCTACAGATTGGCCCGTTTTATCCAATGACTATGAGTACTGCTTTATCGGTGAGTTACTGATAACGCATACTCTGTTCAATCGTTTCCAAAACTAATTTTTCTATGGGTCAAAATTTATTCTGAAAGCCCTTTTATCAGTTAAACTAGCACTGACTTTCTATAGGACAAATTGAACTGTGGATATGATGAATCGGAAGTTGTTTCAAAAAGGTGCTACTATATATAATATAAATGAATAATGGTGGTGATGGGGTTAGTGCAAATGTTTGTATTCTCGGTCGGTAACCAGTAGGTCACCCGGGATATCGACAGCAGGAGGGCATCAGAAATTTCCGCCTTCAGGTGGAAAATGAGAGTCACATGTGGCTTTTAAAGAAATGCCTGTTGCCCTCCATGAAACCAGTCATTGCTGAGAACTCTGCTAAAAATCAAATTTTGGTGGCACAGCTCCTCTTCGGTCCAATCCTGATATTATTTGTGACTCTCCAAGTGATAATTTGAAAAAAAATCTGATAAATATGCAAAAATGGAATTGTACCTACTTGTGGTATATGTGTGCTGAAAGACAAAGTGATGCTTTGTGTGGCGAGCATGGAGATTGTCAGACAACGTAGGGAGTCCGTCAACCTTGTAAGCCATACAAAACACTTTTTCTCCGACCACACATGCTATGTTCTCTTCGAACGTAGAAAATAGTAATATTTAGATTATTTCAACAAAATGGAAATTTGTGGAAGCTTTCTGACGTTTAAAGACAAGTATTTTCCTGAAGATAAAAATAGTTTCTGCCAATTCTTGCTATACTACGAAATGAGAATAATCACGACCAATTGGTATGTGGACGTTTTTGGCACATAACGGAAACTCAACAAGTGAAATGTGGTTTATATACCGAGTGGAATTCATCATTTTCTGACAAAAATTTTATTGCCATTATTGTTTCTCAATGAGTTTCTGTTCATTTATTTTTGAATTTGGGATTTTTAAAAGTTATTTGTTTCATTAGCAGTGCCTTTCTTTTCTATTATTCCTGATTTATTATTTATGTTATGTTTCTTTCGATCTTATAAGTTTCATAACAGGTTTTCAACGGACAACGGAAGTTCGAACCAATACCATTGAAAAATATACCAGAAGTAAATGAGCTAGCTCAACAGCTCTGAGGAGTTGGAGATAGTGAGCATTTCAAATCAAACATTTTATTTAATGACCCACATTTTGTTATGAAAACTGTCAAATTCCCAAAATAAAACTTCAAATTGAAATGAACTTAATTGATTTGCATGATGAGAAAAGTGTTTAAAACAGGTTGTCAATCAACACTTTTTTTCAGACTATGAAAGCTGCATATTCTTATGTAACAATCCTCAGGAAGTAGATACATTTGCAGAAGACCTGCCGGAGTTGATCAACTTGTTACGTTACACGTTGGGAAGCACTCATTTAGTTATAACATCGTGAAAAATCACTTCCGTGTACACACCGGAAACAGTATTGTATTTGTAACAATTGATCCATAGTTTGATAGTATTTATGTTCAGAGATTCATTAGTAAGTCGTAAAATATAGGAAAACCTTTTTTGTCCTGTACACCTTCCACCACTCCTTTAGGTTCTATCGGCAAGTTGAAGTCGAGTTCACAATTCGAAAAGTAGGAAAACGCTTGCAACTATTTCTAATAGCGAAAGCTAAGGCCTAAAACTATATGCCAAAAGAAACGCCCATGAAGTATCGAATTGTTTTTAACAAATCACAGTTGATGAAATGGAGCTGGGTATTTCATGAAGAGGTCGAGAAATTCTGAATCATCAAGTCACTTGTATCGATGTATCACTTTCGCTTGGAAATGTAATCTTTCTTTGCAAAAAAATTCCTAATAATTATTTTGTTGTTTGGAAGATTTTATCTCAGGCTTCAATACTAGTAGTAGTAGAAAATATATTGGAAATAATCATTCACCGTGCAGATTCTTTTATATAAGAAATATGATAGCCATTTACAAAAAAGAGTCAAAAAGAAATTCTTAAAAAAACTTGATTTAATTACGAGAAAAGTATTGACTGTTTAGCTTTTAGCAACCTTATCTTCTCATGATTGGCCCAATGACGACGATCGCAATGACAACGGAAGCTTGGGTGGACGAACCAGCTAGAGGACGATCTTATATTAGCTGAGTATGAAAAATTGTTTCGATACTGGAGTGAAGCTGGAGTGTAGTGTCTGTCAATCATTCCAAGAGTTTTCAAAAGAACAATGAACGAACGAAAAGAGGAGTATATCGGCACAATATACCATATCCATACAATAGAGACACTTAAATGTCAATCTGTCAACTCGGCGTGTATAATGTCATGTTTTGGCGGTAAATTTAAATTTACGGTTTACTGACTTCATGTTCCGATATTCCTGAACACTACTATATCCAGTTGATTTAGTAGTTCCAACGAAAAAATACCTATGGTGAGCATTTGCTCAGTTTTCCTGGGCGAGAGAGTGTTTGCTCTAAACATATGGGTATAAAAATCAGTTACAAGTTTTGGTCGAAGTATACTTTCAAATTATTCGGGGTCTAGTCCAACCCATGCTCACTTTCTGTAAGTTGAAATCAGGGTAGGGTAATTATTTGAAAAATGATTGATATTGAACAAGTAGAGTATCCGGGAGGATAGCCGGACAGCCCCAGACCAGACAGCCCCTGACGTCACACCCCCGCCGACCCACAGCGTCTGACGTCACACCCCCGCCGACCCACAGCGGCTGACTGCCCCCGACCCCCGCCGACCGTGGCTTCAATCTTTTCAATCTTTTTCCTTCCCTATGTAGTCAATAAGGTATTTTCTGTGATCAACGAAACAAAATATCATACATAAACAACTGACTGATCGAGCTGTTGAGTTGTTATCAGTAACCGCAGAGAGATAAGCTCGCTCGATGTAAACAAATTGGAAAATATTCGTGAAAGTGAGATAATAATAATGACGGTGAGATTGAAAAATTCGGTTGTCAACAGTTTCACAGTCCAGACAAGCCGTCGGTAAGTATTGGATCTACATTACCGACCTAGCCAAGATACGAACCATCAAAAGACGGAGTCTAGACATGCCACAATTGTCAACACCACTTCAATATGTACCACAAATAAAATTTAGGAAGTCAACAGTACAACAGTATACCAGTTATCTGCGCGATTTCCTCTGGCCATTCGCAACTAAGGTTGTATTCGGGTTCACAACAAAAACAGTTCAGGAACGGTTCGAAATAGTTGGACTGTTGAGGCGTGAAGGGTTTGTCGCGAATATATCTACATTAATTGGGTGGGTGACTATTTTTGACTGTCCTAGAACAGTATTTATTGCGAACCCGAATACGGCTTAAATTTGCTAGCCGACTGGGACAAGAGACGTGACGTAGTCGAGAGCTGAGCATCGACAGATCCCTTAGACTGATAAACGCGCGCAAAAATAAACCGATTAATAGAAACTTCGAATGTTGTGAGTGCAAGAGTATTATCAGTAGAAACCACAGATAAGAGCTCGGTTCATCGTATATCAAAACAATAAAATAAAAGTTAGAACACACAGAGCCACCTATGAGCCACTAGCTGAATTATCTAATGATTGGAACAGGACACTGTGAGTACAATGTAATAGCAATGGGGATATACAGGGTGTACAACTTTAAAGCAAAAAATATGGCGCTGACTGCCTGCGTAAAAATCCGTGGGACAGGGTGTGCAAATGTCATGGGGATCGTGCAACTGAGCATCTGTCAATATGGGGTAAATGTGTGAAGAAATGGAGGTGTGCAACAATGGGGGCGTGCAGCATACCGTTAAATCTATCGTGTGTATAATGAGAAAATCCGTCAATGGTCACAAACCTCAAATGTATCCTCTTCGACTTGTGTCTCACTTGCGCGTCTACTAGCATCTCGCCGACACTGTCCGTCTACTAGTATCTCACACGTGCGACACTATTCGTCTACTTGTGTCCATTATAGGCGAAGTTATCAAATTCAAATCCGTCGAGTTTTGTCTCATATGCGCGACGCTGTCATCAAAGCCCGTCGGAGTACATTCCTCACTTTAATGACACATGTTGAAATGTTACAACTCCTGTATGTATACTTACCTGCAGACACTGAGATTTCGATGACAAAAGAAACACATGAAATATATCAGAAATTAAGGTTTGAGACCAAAATACAGACATATACATTGCTCCAACGTATATGTGCCAAAACAGATTGCAAATCAGGTCTGAGTTATCTGAGTCCAGACGAATACAAAGATCTGTTCAAATCCATGACGGAGCATATCAAAAATTAATTATGACAGAATTGATAGTTCACTTTGGTATATAAAAATCAAACCTCAACGACTGACATGGTTTTTATCAGCGTTTTAATCAAGTTAAGACGAATACAAAGATCCAATCGAAAAAAATTGCTCTAATGAATTCATGACAAAGATGTCGACTTCAAGAAATAATGAAAAACTCCAAATGTATCAAGTCCGGATGATTGAAATGGGGTGAATTTAATACATGCCTACCATATGAAATCAATACTCCATCTGAATAATCGAGACGAAATAAATGAAGCCCAACCGAATGCATAGCAAATATATCAAAATTCTCTATCCTCATTAAGGTTTATATATCCAGATGAATGAACATTTTTCTTAGTTCTGATGAATTCCTCAACACCAAAATCAATAAATTCATAGCAACCCAATTGAGACCAATGCAGAAATCATCAGAATCAACCCTGCACGAATCAACATCAATTCAACTGGGGTTCATACTAAAATGTCAAATGCATGTAAAAAACAAATCCAGATCACTGCAAGAATCCAACTGAATGGATCAAATTCTGATCATAACCATTGCTCAACAGAATACATACCATTCGATGATACCCCTCAAAATTTTGTTAACGCTTCGTCCAATACGTGAAATTAAAGTTGGAGACTGGAGCATAGTATTTCCATCAGTATTGTTCAAGATGTTGACCCGTACATTCCTCACTTTAATGACACGCAAGTGTCATGTTGAAATGTTACAACTCCTGTATGTACACTTACCTGCAGCAATATGGGTACGTCAATACAAAGAATCCAGCAAGTAAAGAAACTCATGAGACACTGAGATTTCGATGACAAAAGAAGTTAGAAATCTGAAGTAATCTGGTAACTTTCAAGAAAAAACAGTAAATTTAAATCCTCCAACTGTTATTTTGGAATATGGCACAACGATAGCCTCAAAACTGATCCCGTCATCGTCGACCTTCCTCTCACCTGCGCTATCCGTCTAGTTGTATCTCACATGCGCGACGCTATCCGTCTACTTGTGTCTCACATGGGCGATGTTATTAAAAAAATACAATGTACCCATTCAAGTTGATTTATTACAATGAAAATTGTTGATGAGTGCATTTATGACACAATAATTCTCAAAAATGATGGAATATCGGACAACCCTCACATGATATTGAACAAACAACATGCTAGATGTTGACAAGACATGACACCACATTCATTTCCTTTTCCAGACGAATTTCGCAAGTAATCTTATGTTTTTAGAATTTTTAAATTGAATTAAGTAGATGCAGACCATTACAAATGTACCACCCAAACACATAACACCTGCAGGGACAAATGAAACACATGAAATATATCAGAAAATAAGGTTTGAGAAAAAAATACAGACGCATACATTGCTCCAACGTATATGTGCCAAAACAGATTGCAAATCAGGTCTGAGTTATCTGAGTCCAGACGAATACAAAGATCTGTTCGAATCCATGACGGAGCATATCGAAAATTAAATATGACGGAATTGATAGTTCACTTTGGTATATAAAAATCAAACCTCAACGACTGAAATGGTTTTCATCAGTGTTTTAATCAAGTTGAGACGAATACAAAGATCCAATCGAAAAAAAATTGCTCTGATGAATGCACGACAAAGATGTCGACTTCAAGAAATAATGCAAAACTCCAAATGTATCAAGTCTGGATGATTGAAATGGGGTGAATTTCATACATGCCTACCATATGAATTCAATACTCCAACTGAATAATCGAGACGAAATAAATGAGACCCAACTGAATGCATAGCAAATATATCAAAATTCTCTATCCTCATTAAGGTTTATATATCCAGATGAATGAACATTTTTCAATCGAACCTGAATTCCAGATGGATCGTATTGAGACAAAAATATTGAACCAACCGAATGACAGCCCTCCCAAAAGTCAGTTGGGTACAAAAGAATCATGCCTTGACGTCTGAAATGGATTTCAACAGCGTTAATCAAATTTGGACAAATATAGGGGACCATTCGGAGGCAAGACAAACTTTTCGAAATCAAGTCTCAATTTTGAATTAAATATTTCAAAAATTATATCTGAGAAAAATTGCAAAAGTTTAATTTATTCGTGTCTAAATGAACGCAAATAGCTCTTATGCATGGTGAATATATCAAGATCAAGAAAATAATGCAAAACTCTAAATGAATCAGGTCCAGTTGATATATAAAACCTATACTTCAACTGAATGAATCAAGTCGAAATAAATGTGTGCAACTAAATACATAGCAATTACATAAAAAACTCCTCAAAATCAAACCTGAATTCCAAAATGAATCGATTTGAGACAGAAATAGTGATACAGCTGAATGATAGTTCAGTCAATCGGACTCAGAAGATTGCTTCATTCCTCTTGAAATACATGAAAATCTTATGAAAAATCGAGTTCGAAAATGATATTTTCGATAGTCCAGCTGAGTGCATACCGAACTGTATTTCGTATGTAAATGAATACCAAAGTCTAGACGAATAAAGTTGATCAATAAACATGCTGAAATGGCTTTGGAAATGTATGTATGTAACATCAATTCAACTGGGGTTCATACCAAATATGTCAAATGCATGTAAAAAACAAGTCCAGATCACTGCAAGAATCCAACTGAATGGGCCAAATTCTGATCATAACCATTGCTCAACAGAATACATACCATTCACATCGAAAATCAAATATAGATGACGGTATCAGTCAAGCAGAACAATCCGAAAAGGCTTAAAAAATGTAGATTTTCATCGGATGATACCCTCAAAATTTCGTTAACGCTTCGTCCAATACGTGAAATTAAAGTTGGGGACCACAGTCCAGACGCATATATTACTCCAAAATATGTATGCCAAACCAGATTGAAACCTGAAATATCTAAGTTCAGACGAATGCAAAAAGTCTAGGAGAATACATGACAGATCATATCGAAAATTAATTATGACTGAATGTGATAGTTCAGTTGGATACGAAAGAATCAAGTCTTAACGTCTGGAATGGTTTTCAACGGCGCTAATCAAGTTTGGACGAATACAAAGGACCATTGGAAGACATGACAAACTCTTCGATATCGAGCCCCAATTCTGAATGAAACAAGTCGTAAAACGAAGCAATAGCTCGTGATACATGTGAAATATTTCAGAAATCATATGTGAAAAAACATGCTAAAGTATAACTCAGTCGAGTCTAAATGAACGCAAACAGCTCTAATGAATATAGGGTGAATATATCAAGTTCAAGAAATAATGCAGAACTCTAAATGAATCAAGTCCAGTTGATTGAAATGGCTTAGATGAGTACATGGCTATTATATAAAACTTACACTCAAAAGTGAATCAACTAGAAATATATGCGTGCAACCGAATACATAGCAATTACATAAAAGACTCATAAATATCAAACCTGAATTCCAAAATGAATCGATTTGAGACAGAAATGTTGATCCAACTGAATGACTGTTTGGTAATACATGAAAAATTCATGAAAAACCGAGATTGAAAGTAATGTTCTCGATAGTCCATCTGAGTGCATATGTCTGTAAATGAATACCAAAGTCCAGAGGGATGAAGTTGATCAATAGGGGTCAGGTAAATATGCTGAAAAACAAACGATACAAAACAGTTATTTTGACCCATTGTCCTGCAGAGATACTGAAATCGAAAAATAAAATAATTTTGCCTGATGGTCAGCAGACAAACATAATTCGAAAAATAATATCAGATTTTTGAAAGAACAAATGCATATTTGAGCAATGAAACAACAAAGTTCATATTATAAATTTGGAAAAATGAGTATGAAAGAATGTGGTTGTCCCTGCGAATCATGTTCTAAAAATTGCAACTAGCCCACTTATTGAAATTGTGAAATTCCAAAGGAGTAAATTTCAGAAGGAAACAATTTACTCTGACGAGTGTCTACTGAACGCAGTGTAAACATGTCAAAAATCATATTACAGTGAACGTTATAATTCATTTCTATCAACCAAACTCATATGAATACGATCCGTTAGAATGAACGAATGTGATAGTCCAACATATCAATGAATCATAGCTACAAAATTTCAACTGAGTCAATCAGTTTCGGACAAATGAAAGAATCTGGCTGAAGTTCAACTGCTTATGATACGATTAACATCGAAATCAATGTCGTGGCAACAAAATTTTTCAACTCGGTCTACTGAATTCGAATGGTGGAATGATCTAAAAACTCTCACTGAATCAAATCAATGTGTTCCTCAATACCTGAACCAATTAAAAAATTAATACCAACTCAATGGAGACTAATACAGAAATCCGGTGAAGCCCGCAACGGAGTCATTAAACTCAACCCTGCACGAATGCATCGATTCAACTGAGGTTCATACCAAATATATCAAATTCCAAATTCGAATGAACAACGCATGTGAAAATCATGTCCAGATCACTGCAAGGATCCAAATAAATGAGCCAAATTCTGATCATAGCCATTGCTCAACAGAATATATACCAATCTCATCGAAAATCAAATATAAAAGACGGTATCAGTCAAGCAGAACAAACCGAAAAGGCTTAAGAAATGTAGAGTTTCATCGGATGATACCCTCAAAATTCATGAAAATGTGACACTAAAAATACTTGTGCGAATTGTATTGGAATGATTTAGGATGGTTCCATCAAAGTTCAAATAGGTATCAAATGGCATAACTATGAAAATGAATCGAGTTTCTGATATTTTCCAATATTATTAGATGTCAAAACGAAAAAAACGGACGTTTAGACGTATTGCCCCAAGCGTTAACGGACTTTTCAACGCATTAGACGAAGCGTTAGTCGTTTTTAACGAAGCGTCAGAAACTTTTAACGAAGCGTTAACGGGCGTTTAGACGTATTGGGCGGAGCTCGTCTTGACGTGATCTGAACTGAAATGAATTTTGCGGGCTTCACCGGATTTCTGTATTAGTCTCCATTGAGTTGGTATCAATTTTTTAATTGGTTCAGGTATTGAGGAACACATTGATTTGATTCAGTGAGAGTTTTTAGATCATTCCACCATTCGAATTCAGTAGACCGAGTTGAAAAATTTTGTTGCCACGACATTGATTTCGATGTTAATCGTATCATAAGCAGTTGAACTTCAGCCAGATTCTTTCATTTGTCCGAAACTGATTGACTCAGTTGAAATTTTGTAGCTATGATTCATTGATATGTTGGACTTTCACATTCGTTCATTCTAACGGATCGTATTCATATGAGTTTGGTTAATAGAAATGAATTATAACGTTCACTGTAATATGATTTTTGACATGTTTACACTGCGTTCAGTAGACACTCGTCAGAGTAAATTGTTTCCTTCTGAAATTTACTCCTTTGGAATTTCACAATTTCAATAAGTGGGCTAGTTGCAATTTTTAGAACATGATTCGCAGGGACAACCACATTCTTTCATACTCATTTTTCCAAATTTATAATATGAACTTTGTTGTTTCATTGCTCAAATATGCACTTGTTCTTTCAAAAATCTGATATTATTTTTCGAATTATGTTTGTCTGCTGACCATCAGGCAAAATTATTTTATTTTTCGATTTCAGTATCTCTGCAGGACACTGGGTCAAAATAACTGTTTTGTATCGTTTGTTTTTCAGCATATTTACCTGACCCCTATTGATCAACTTCATCCCTCTGGACTTTGGTATTCATTTACAGACATATGCACTCAGATGGACTATCGAGAACATTACTTTCAATCTCGGTTTTTCATGAATTTTTCATGTATTACCAAACAGTCATTCAGTTGGATCAACATTTCTGTATCAAATCGATTCATTTTGGAATTCAGGTTTGATTTTGATGAGTCTTTTATGTAATTGCTATGTATTCGGTTGCACGCATATATTTCTAGTTGATTCACTTTTGAGTGTAAGTTTTATATAATAGCCATGTACTCATCTAAGCCATTTCAATCAACTGGACTTGATTCATTTAGAGTTCTGCATTATTTCTTGAACTTGATATATTCACCCTATATTCATTAGAGCTGTTTGCGTTCGTTTAGACTCGACTGAGTTATACTTTAGCATGTTTTTTCACATATGATTTTTGAAATATTTCACATGTATCACGAGCTATTGCTTCGTTTTACGACTTGTTTCATTCAGAATTGGGGCTCGATATCGAAGAGTTTGTCATGTCTTCCAATGGTCCTTTGTATTCGTCCAAACTTGATTAGCGCCGTTGAAAACCATTCCAGACGTTAAGGCTTGATTCTTTCGTATCCAACTGAACTATCACATTCAGTCATAATTAATTTTCGATATGATCTGTCATGTATTCTCCTAGACTTTTTGCATTCGTCTGAACTTAGATATTTCAGGTTTCAATCTGGTTTGGCATACATATTTTGGAGTAATATATGCGTCTGGACTCTGGTCCCCAACTTTAGTTTCACGTATTATTGGACGAAGCGTTAACGAAATTTTGAGGGTATCATCCGATGAAAATCTACATTTTTTAAGCCTTTTCGGATTGTTCTGCTTGACTGATACCGTCATCTATATTTGATTTTCGATGTGAATGGTATGTATTGGACGAAGCGTTAACGAAATTTTGAGGGGTATCATCGAATGGTATGTATTCTGTTGAGCAATGGTTATGATCAGAATTTGATCCATTCAGTTGGATTCTTGCAGTGATCTGGACTTGTTTTTTACATGCATTTGACATATTTGGTATGAACCCCAGTTGAATTGATGTTACATAACTCTACATTTCCAAAGCCATTTCAGCATGTTCATTGATCAACTTTATTCGTCTAGACTTTGGTATTCATTTACACCTGAAATACAGTTCGGTATGCACTCAGCTGGACTATCGAGAATATCATTTTCGAACTCGATTTTTCATAAGATTTTCGTGTATTTCAAAAGGAATGAAGCAATCTTCTGAGTCCGATTGACTGAACTATCATTCAGCTGTATCACTATTTCTGTCTCAAATCGATTCATTTTGGAATTCAGGTTTGATTTTGAGGAGTTTTTTATGTAATTGCTATGTATTTAGTTGCACACATTTATTTCGACTTGATTCATTCAGTTGGAGTATAGGTTTTATATATCAACTGGACTTGATTCATTTAGAGTTTTGCATTATTTTCTTGATCTTGATATATTCACCATGCATAAGAGCTATTTGCGTTCATTTAGACACGACTAAGTTAAACTTTTGCAATTTTTCTCAGATATAATTTTTGAAATATTCAATTCAAAATTGAGA
Source organism: Zygogramma bicolorata (assembly GCA_032362365.1). Classification (NCBI taxonomy): domain Eukaryota; kingdom Metazoa; phylum Arthropoda; class Insecta; order Coleoptera; family Chrysomelidae; genus Zygogramma; species Zygogramma bicolorata. Next base: position 108,797 of record JAVJAQ010002929.1, read on the forward strand.
CTTGATTTCGAAAAGTTTGTCTTGCCTCCGAATGGTCCTCTATATTTGTCCAAATTTGATTATCGCTGTTGAAAACCATTTCAGACGTCAAGGCATGATTCTTTTGTAACTGACTTTTGGGAGGGCTGTCATTCGGTTGGTTCAATATTTTTGTCTCAATACGATCCATCTGGAATTCAGGTTCGATTGAAAAATGTTCATTCATCTGGATATATAAAACTTAATGAGGATAGGGAATTTTGATATATTTGCTATGCATTCAGTTGGGTCTCATTTATTTCGTCTCGATTATTCAGTTGGAGTATTGATTTCATATGGTAGGCATATATGAAATTCACCCCATTTCAATCATCCAGACTTGATACATTTGGAGTTGTGCATTATTTCTTGAAGTCGACATCTTTGTCGTGCATTCATTAGAGCAATTTTTTTTCGATTGGATCTTTGTATTCGTCTCAACTTGATTAAAACACTGATGAAAACCATTTCAGTCGTTGAGGTTTGATTTTTATATACCAAAGTGAACTATCAATTCCGTCATAATTAATTTTCGATATGCTCCGTCATGGATTTGAACAGATCTTTGTATTCGTCTGGACTCAGATAACTCAGACCTGATTTGCAATCTGTTTTGGCACATATACGTTGGAGCAATGTATGCGTCTGTATTTTTTTCTCAAACTTCATTTTCTGATATATTTCATGTGTTTCATTTGTCCCTGCAGGTGTTATGTATTCAATTAGATGAGTTTGGGTGGTACATTTGTAATGGTCTGCATCTACTTAATTCAATTTAAAAATTCTAAAAACATAAGATTACTTGCGAAATTCGTCTGGAAAAGGAAATGAATGTGGTGTTCATGTCTTGTCAACATCTAGCATGTTGCTTGTTCAATATCATGTGAGGGTTGTCCGATATTCCATCATTTTTGAGAATTATTGTGTCATAAATTCACTCATCAACAATTTTCATTGTAATAAATCAACTTGAATGGGTACATTGTATTTTTTTTGATAACATCGCCCATGTGAGACACAAGTAGACGGATAGCGTCGCGCATGTGAGATACAACTAGACGGATAGCGCAGGTGAGAGGAAGGTTGACGATGACGTGATCAGTTTTGAGGCTATCGTTGTGCCATATTCCAAAATAACAGTTGGAGGATTTATTTTACTGTTTTTTCTTGAAAGTTACCAGATTACTTCAGATTTCTAACTTCTTTTGTCATCGAAATCTCAGTGTCTCATGAGTTTCTTTACTTGCTGGATTCTTTGTATTGACGTACCCATATTGTTGCAGGTAAGTATACATACAGGAGTTGTAACATTTCAACATGACACTTGCGTGTCATTAAAGTGAGGAATGTACGGATCAACATCTTGAACAATACTGATGGAAATACTATGCTCCAGTCTCCAACTTTAATTTCACGTATTGGACGAAGCGTTAACAAAATTTTGAGGGGTATCATCGAATGGTATGTATTCTGTTGAGCAATGGTTATGATCAGAATTTGATCCATTCAGTTGGATTCTTGCAGTGATCTGGACTTGTTTTTTACATGCATTTGACATTTTGGTATGAACCCCAGTTGAATTGATGTTGATTCGTGCAGGGTTGATTCTGATGATTTCTGCATTGGTCTCAATTGGGTTGCTATGAATTTATTGATTTTGGTGTTGAGGAATTCATCAGAACTAATGAAACCACCTAGGTTTGATTCATTCAGAGTTTCTAAATCATTTACTCGGGCTGTTGTGACCATTGATATTCAGTTGACCGAGTCGAATTTTGAAGGTATCATACGATAAATCTCTACATTTCCAAAGCCATTTCAGCATGTTCATTGATCAACTTTATTCGTCTAGACTTTGGTATTCATTTACACCTGAAATACAGTTCGGTATGCACTGAGCTGGACTATCGAGAATATCATTTCCGAACTCGATTTTTCATAAGATTTTGATGTATTTCAAAAGGAATGAAGCAATCTTCTGAGTCCGATTGACTGAACTATCATTCAGCTGTATCACTATTTCTGTCTCAAATCGATTCATTTTGGAATTCAGGTTTGATTTTGAGGAGTTTTTTATGTAATTGCTATGTATTTAGTTGCACACATTTATTTCGACTTGATTCATTCAGTTGGAGTATAGGTTTTATATATCAACTGGACCTGATTCATTTAGAGTTCTGCATTATTTTCTTGATCTTGATATATTCACCATGCATAAGAGCTATTTGCGTTCATTTAGACACGACTAAATTAAACTTTTGCAATTTTTCTCTGATATAATTTTTGAAATATTTAATTCAAAATTGAGACTTGATTTCGAAAAGTTTGTCTTGCCTCCGAATGGTCCTCTATATTTGTCCAAATTTGATTAACGCTGTTGAAATCCATTTCAGACGTCAAGGCATGATTCTTTTGTACCCAACTGACTTTTGGGAGGGCTGTCATTCGGTTAGTTCAATATTTTTGTCTCAATACGATCCATCTGGAATTCAGGTTCGATTGAAAAATGTTCATTCATCTGGATATATAAACCTTAATGAGGATAGAGAATTTTGATATATTTGCTATGCATTCGGTTGGGCTTCATTTATTTCGTCTCGATTATTCAGATGGAGTATTGATTTCATATGGTAGGCATGTATTAAATTCACCCCATTTCAATCATCCGGACTTGATACATTTGGAGTTTTTCATTATTTCTTGAAGTCGACATCTTTGTCATGAATTCATTAGAGCAATTTTTTTCGATTGGATCTTTGTATTCGTCTTAACTTGATTAAAACGCTGATAAAAACCATGTCAGTCGTTGAGGTTTGATTTTTATATACCAAAGTGAACTATCAATTCTGTCATAATTAATTTTTGATATGCTCCGTCATGGATTTGAACAGATCTTTGTATTCGTCTGGACTCAGATAACTCAGACCTGATTTGCAATCTGTTTTGGCACATATACGTTGGAGCAATGTATATGTCTGTATTTTGGTCTCAAACCTTAATTTCTGATATATTTCATGTGTTTCTTTTGTCATCGAAATCTCAGTGTCTGCAGGTAAGTATACATATAGGAGTTGTAACATTTCAACATGTGTCATTAAAGTGAGGAATGTACTCCGACGGGCTTTGATGACAGCGTCGCGCATATGAGACAGAACTCGACGGATTTGAATTTGATAACTTCGCCTATAATGGACACAAGTAGACGAATAGTGTCGCACGTGTGAGGTACTAGTAGACGGACAGTGTCGGCGAGATGCTAGTAGACGCGCAAGTGAGACACAAGTCGAAGAGGATACATTTGAGGTTGGTTTGTGACCATTGACGGATTTTCTCATTATACACACGATAGATTTAACGGTATGCTGCACGCCCCCATTGTTGCACACCTCCATTTCTTCACACATTTACCCCATATTGACAGATGCTCAGTTGCACGATTTCCATGACATTTGCACACCCTGTCCCACGGATTTTTACGCAGGCAGTCAGCTCCATATTTTTTGCTTTAAAGTTGTACACCCTGTATTTCCCATTGCTATTACCATTGTCTAAGGATCCTTAGACAATGCTTAGACAATGCTATTACATTGTACTCACAGTGTCCTGTTCCAATCATTAGATAATTCAGCTAGTGGCTCATAGGTGGCTCTGTGTGTTCTAACTTTTATTTTATTGTTTTGATATACGATGAACCGAGCTCTTATCTGTGGTTTCTACTGATAATACTCTTGCACTCACAACATTCGAAGTTTCTATAAATCGGTTTATTTTTGCGCGCGTTTATCAGTCTAAGGGATCTGTCGATGCTCAGCTCTCGACTACGTCACGTCTCTTGTCCCAGTCGGCTAGCAAATTCAGTTGCGAATGGCCAGAGGAAATCGCGCAGATAACTGGTATACTGTTGTACTGTTGACTTCCTAAATTTTATTTGTGGTACATATTGAAGTGGTGTTGACAATTGTGACATGTCTAGACTCCGTCTTTTGATGGTTCGTATCTTGGCTAGGTCGGTAATGTAGATCCAATACTTACCGACGGCTTGTCTGGACTGTGAAACTGTTGACAACCGAATTTTTCAATCTCACCGTCATTATTATTATCTCACTTTCACGAATATTTTCCAATTTGTTTACATCGAGTGAGCTTATCTCTCTGCGGTTACTGATAACAACTCAACAGCTCGATCAGTCAGTTGTTTATGTATGATATTTTGTTTCGTTGATCACAGAAAATACCTTATTGACAACATAGGAAAGGAAAAAGTTTGAAAAGATTGAAGCCACGGTCGGCGGGGGTCGGGGGCAGTCAGCCGCTGTGGGTCGGCGGGTGTGTGACGTCAGACGCTGTGGGTCGGCGGGGGTGTGACGTCAGGGGCTGTCTGGTCTGGGGCTGTCCGGCTATCCTCCCGGATACTCTACTTAAACAGCTTTCGAGTTTGAGACTGAGTGTTGAATTCCTTACCTCGTGAATCAAGTTCACAAAAAGTGAATGGGACAAAACTTTTGTGGCAAACCCGCTTCAATCTCCCCACGGTCATAGTTGCTCTACACTGCACTGTGACTGCGAAGTTTCCGAAACCATCAGCTAGCTAAACAAATGGAACATATTCTTTTTTCTTGCGAGTACATTTTTTTGGTAGTTGGAGAATTCACTCTACAGGTCGGACTCATTTTCTTTCACTTCGATTTCAGAAAATGCCCCAAACACTGAGCAAAAACTCAGAGAAAATTCTTGGTTTTATTCACTTCACCCAGCTCAGCAGCGGTATAAATAGCACCCAGCATCCCTCGATACCTCAGTTCGATCTTAGAAGTAGGCAGATTGAGACCTTAGAAAGAACTCGTGACGAGACCTGGGGAGTAGACAGATTCAGGCCCCGGCGTCATGTCACAAACCCTTGCCCCCTGTGACAACAACGGAGGAGTAGGCAGATTGAGACCTCAACGTGAAGTCACATTTACTCTTGAAAATGGCTCCAATATCGGAGCCGAAACGTCGAGAAAAAACTCCAGACGCGGTTCAACCCGAACTCAACAACAACATACAACTGACCGCGGAAACCTATCCGAACAACACACACACACGCACACACACATATATATATATTTGGACCAGGGGTTCACATAGTCGAAGTCCAGCAAGGATGGGATTCAATTCGAAAACGAATATGATATTTATTTGAGAAGCAACAGTATTTTTTATGACCCCTCCTTGGATGCGTCCTGATTGAAGAGGAAGGCAGCATGGTATGATTTGTGCATGTACTCATTTTGAAAAGCCATCAATTTTCAGAAAAATTACTGAATGAATAATGCATCATAGGACTCCTGATAGTTCAAGAAGATAAGGTTGTTGAATTTGAAATTATTTGAAAATAAAGATACATTTTTTCGTATTTGTTTATTATTTCTGAAACGTAGATGATTGAAAATCATATATTTTAAGTAGATTACTTTGCCGAATATTGAAAAACAAAAAGAGATTCTGAAAAATGAAATTTGGAAATGAAATTAGAATTCTTCCAACGAATGAAATATGTAATGATCGAAACATATAGTATTTGATGGTTCAATAATCAAAACAATTTGAACACAAAGCATTGAAATATTGAAAAAGCATTGAATGTGGACAATGGTATCGGTTTGGACTTCCATTGTCTATATCATTAACACTATTGAAATCTGTTGCTGAGAAAAAAAAGAGAAATAAACTCATTTTATATAAATAGAACAAGGTAATCAAATCCAGAAAAGTTTCAACCTTTTTGTTTGGCTTGTTTTTGTAAGTTTTTTCCTTTTTTTTCTTGGAAACAGGTTTCAATAGAGTTAATAATATGAAAGTTCGAACCAAAATTGAATCCGAAATAAGTTGAATTGAAGATAAGAGGATATTTGTCAGACGGTCTCACCGAATTTAATCGATTCGTCTCCAACAGATGATTCCTGAGGAAAACTGGTAGATATGACTACTGACAATAGCCGCGTCTAACAGCTTACAGCGATTAAAGCCGCTGCACAAATTTTTACAGTTTTCCATGGTGAAATGTCAAGTTTTGTGGAGCGGCATTAACCGCTGTATTCTGTTGGACGTAGCCAATATGCTTCACTGACTATAGGTGTTTTCTGGCGCTCATGTATTCGAAACGTATTCGTCTGTAGTCTTCTTCTTCGGCCAGCGAGATAGATGGAGACACGAATACATTTTGATTTCATGAGCGCCGAAAATGCCATATATTTCGGCTTCTTATTGGTTGAGGGTGACACGGGTCGACCGGTAGCCCTCATCGTTTGATCAATACAATGGCCTCGTCTAACAGCTCACAGCGGCTAAAACCTGCAGCGGTTTCAGGCGCTGACAGTTGACAGTTTTCCATGGTGAAATGTCAAATTCTATGAAGCGGCTTCAAGCCCTGTGAGCTGTCGAACGCGGCCAATATAGTAATTTCTATAAACGGTGAGAATATATGCGGTTTCTTGAAAGATATTTTTATGTGAATAATATATCATATCAAGAGGAAAATTGAGATACCCACCATCATACTGACATGATTATTTGAATTCAGTAGACGAACCTCAACTCCAATGTTTAAAATCTGTCACATGACCTCAAATATTTTTAAAGTTCAAAAAACATTTTCTGTCATTTTCTATTTGATTCACAAGAAATACAAGTTTTCGATAATTCATTCACATTTATTGCTAACACAACTCATTTGGCTAGGATTACAGATATTTACAAAATCACTAACCTTCATATCATTCATCTACTTCTTAAAATTAACAGTAAAAAGCTATACAATTTCTTAGGAATGTTTCTTACGAGAAATTTACATATTTTAAAGACGATGGATTAATTATATAATTTTTGTTCATAAGGTATGTCCACATTGAGGATGGTTGCGGTTTTGTAGAGAAGAAATACAGAGTGAATCATGAAACAGCTCAATATGACTGATAACACTAAACATACTCATAAATTCGCTCAAAATCTCTACAGTTTTTTTTAACGATAGACAGAGTGAAGTAATTTGGTATTCTCTAGTTCCATACACATAATACTAAACTGGACTGAACCTGTCACGTGCTGACGGTTTGAAAGTACCAACACTGCTAAGCCTACTATGGTCATCAATCTACAAAGTAGTTAGAGATCTCTCTTATCTAGCCTTATTCAAGGATGAGGCATTCACAGAATTATGTGATAAAATAGGACACCAGTACGGGTCACATGAATCAGTTTGGAGAAAGCGGATCAAATTTCATTAAGCCCACCAGGACGCAGGAGATTTTCACGCTAGAATAAAAAGTCTCTCAGTGAACTGCAAATTTGAGGCGAGATTAAAAGGAACGCTAAAAGACAAGTTGATTACGGATCTAATAAGTGAAAAACTTTTAGAACGCTTGTGTGGAGTGGACGTTTCGAAGTCACTTGAGAAACTGGTTAAGCTACAAATAAACGATGAGTTTTGAAACCTTTGGTGGTTGAGCTACGACTGCAGAAAGAGTCTGAGAGGACGCAGATGAGAGAAGTAAACAAACTATCGAGGTTCTCTGAAGGTGCAGCACAAGGAAGGCAATTCAGTAGAGACACCAAGCAGTATGGCAGGGATGCAACTAATGGTTATCGTGGGTCAACGGGCAGGTGCAAAGCAGTCTGACAATGAACTGTGTGAATCATGTGGTACGACACCTGATGAACTATGTGAGTACACAATATAATTGTAATATCTTTAAGGCAAAGGGACATTTAGCGAAAATAAGCAAAATGCAAAAACGGCATCATTATATCGAAACAGAAACCGAGGTAGTGGAAAGTGAATTCGAAAGAGTTTTTGTTATCAGTCGTGATAGGAGAGATGATCATGAACTGGAGTAACAATAAACAATCCAATAGAAGAAGATAGTGGTGCAAGCATGTCATGCATCAGTGAGGATAGTTACTTCAACCAGACGTCAACTCACTCTTCACAAAACTTAAAAAAGGTAAAAAATTCAGGAAAATAGATCTGTCTGCTGTATATAATCAATTTGAATTGAATGACAAGGCTAAGGAAGTGTTATCTTGGTCAACGCATAAGGAAATTATGCTCGTAAAAAGAATGCCGTGCGGGATTAGCTCAGGTTCTGCTGAATTCCAGAGGGGAAAAGAGCAGATTTTCTAAGATATGTGTTACAGAAAAAACGAGCAAGAATATCTAGAGCAGGTATTCAAGAAACTTACCGATGTCGGACTGATAGTAAACTGAGCGAAGTGAAAATTTTCGCAGGTCGAAATTGAGTATTCAGGACATAGAATATCGAAACATGGGTTAAAGGAGTTCGAGGATAAAGTATAAGCAATAACGTAAGCACCAGCTCCCAAAACGATAACAGAAGTTTGTTCATTTTTAGGAATGGTAAATAACCAAAGTAAGTTTGTACCTAACCTAGCAGCAATAATGAAACCCATCTTCGATTCGCAGAAGAAAGATATAACTTTCAAATGGACAAGTCAGTGTGAGGAAGTTTCCAATGATGTTAAGACAGCCGTAGTAGAGGATATCACGCTAGCACACTTTGATCCTAGTCTTCCCTCAATCCTGCATCAAACCGAGGCATATCTACCACTTTGTTCCATAGAATATATGGTGAAGAGAGACCAATCACCGTACTTCTCGTACTATGACGCCATGTGTCTGGACCGAGAAGCATTAGCATAGACGGAATGACAAAAGTTGAGCACTGCATTAATGGTAACAGAGTAGAAAGCAAAACAGACCATAAGCCACTTACTTATAATTTTGAAGAACACAAATACCTCAAATATATGCAAGCAGATCGCAAAGAATGCTAATTTCAAATACTCAATAGAATTTATAGAACGAAAAACTTAATTGTCAGATTTCCTATCCAAAGCTCCTAGGGAAGGTAACGTTATGGATACGGAGTATGGAGGAAAAGAGGAGTTCATAATTTTTGTCAACAGTAGTAGAAAATAGCCAATTGATAACAAACTCAAAAAGATTAAAATATTAAACGAGCAATAGTTGGCTGGAGGAAAACTAAAACGAAGACATGGGTTCCTACGCTAGAAGTAAAGACGAGATCACTTGCGGTGATGGAGTATTGTGTGTATGGAGACACTGGGTAATCATACCCACGAGTTTGAGACCCAAGATGTTGAGAGATTTGAATTCAGCAGCTCATTTAGGCATTGGCAAAACAAAGTCAATAGCCAGGAATTATCTGTGGTGGCCAAGAATTGATTCCGATATAGAGGAACTCGTTGAAGTATGTGTTCTACGTTTATACCAAAGGAGCGACCGACCCAAAGCAGAATATACCCCATGGAATGCAGAGACAGCAGCATGGGAACGAGTCTATGCTGACTATTCAGATGCAGTCAAAAACACCATGTTTTTGGATAGATGCCTAACGTAAATTTTCAAAAGTGTATCCAGTGAGGACGATGTCTGCAGAAGATGCAGAAGACAAATTTTTGGTATGCTTTTGCCAGGTTTGGGATACCAAAATTAGTAGTTTCACTCAATGGAAGTCAGCTGCTATCGAGAAAAATCAATAATCTTCTAGCGAGAAAATGAGTAAACAAGGGAGTATCAACACCAATAGGACATCCACAGCCAAATGGGCAAGCGAAAAACGTCGTTGAGATATTGAGAACAGAACTCAGAGCAGCAATTGCCGATGAACGAAACGTCAATGAGAAGCTTTCGACATTGGTGTCAAGACGAACCAGATTCCTATTAGAATACAGGAATGCATGCCATGAGACAACGAAAAAAACACCAGAAGAGGGGTTGAGAATAAGGCTAGATTTGATGAAGGAAGAAGTGGAACAGAAACCTACTCAAGTTATAAAAATCATTAAAAAATCTCAGCTGAAGCACGCAAGTAATAGATCTAGTAGAAACAGAAATTTTGAAATAGGAAAAAACGTTGTCGTTCGAGATTATCGGCAGGTAAATTCCAAGGAGTGGACGACAGCAGTAATAGAGGAATGGATAGGAAGGTCCACATACATATTATGCATGGAAGAGGCACCAGAATCAGATCATACGCAGAGGTTGGGACAGGATATAGGCAAACCAGAGCATAGAACAAGATGTAGGAGTTTCAGCATCAATAGTGGCATACAAAATGCCAGAGGAAGCTGTGAGTAAGGAACAGTCTAGAGGGGAGAGTGGTAGTCAACCCGAAAGGGGAGACGTGTCTGCTCAGGCTATGATTCAAAATTGCCACCTAACAGGCATCTGGGAAACCAGATGATCACGACAATAACAGAATGCACCTCACTAATGCAAAAAAAACATCTATTACACCATATATGGGCGCCATGTAGGTATATACTGCAAGCAGAGACTAACCAGAACCTAAGACTAGGAGAATATCAAGATTACCTACAAAGTATGAAGATTACATGATCCATAACATGAATTTGAAAAAGATATTTGTTCGAAAGTACAGGATTCATAACTCGTTTGAATCTGTTGAATGTGTAAGTCATTTTGAAATTGAGTAAATACGTTCTCTACTAGATAGGGTATATAGATATGTTGCATTGAGGGAAAGAAATGTAGTGGAAAATTGTTGAACATTGATAATCGTCTAACAGCTCAAGATAGTGGTGTTATGTCAGGTGGCAACATTGTTGAACATGCACATGCGCATGAAGGGTTATAGCTAGATAGACAGGGAAAATCCTTCTTTCCGGTTCCCGATATAAAAAGATTAACATGTCCCAAATGTGAAGGGTCACCTTTATTATTTTCGTTTGTCAATATTCACAAGTGCATTTGTTGGTAATTACCTTTTGATATAGTACAATCTCAGCATATGATTCAAATTCCAAACTTGTCATAAAAAAACAGTAGATTTCTTGTCATTCTCGAATGATAATTATTCAGTTATGAAATAATTTGCGCAACCATACTCCCCAAAGTAGACAGAAAACCTTCTTTCTGGAAGAAACACGAAAAATTTGTTAACTATGCTAGAATTGCCTTATCTTATCGTATTCATACATTTCACTAATTTCTGATATCGTGGAAAAATTACAAAAAAGCATATACCTAATACATCTCACGGCCTTAGTAATTAAAAAGAAGTATAGAGTCAGCGCTAGATAATTAATAGTCATAAAAGGGTCAACAGGTCAGAATATATTGACAGATATTTACTGGGCAGGGATCAGTCACATCTTCCCAGTAGTGATGTTCAAAATTGATTTATTGTTCTCTCTTTTGTATCCACAGAATGATCTTTTCTAAGGGTAGAACAATACTTTGAGGATCATTTCCTAAACTCGAAGTCAGCATTCACAAGAAATATGTCAGTTTGCGCCTAATATGCAAAAACGCGTCCCCAAACAGCACTTGTTGAAAATATTTTTGTGAAAAGCATTTTCATTTTTTTGAAGATGTATTAACAGAAAGTGTCTAACAAACAAGCCATATCGATATTCTCTTACTAATTCATAACTCTGACTCTATACTATCAAGGCTATAAAATACCAATATTGTGTTATATAAAACATTTTGATTAGATGCAGATGGGTGTTAAATCGACCCATTGGTTTTAGTTTGGTTAGTTTACCCAAATTTTCGTTGATTCTCAATAGGCTATATAAAAAGTTATACTCCTTCTCATACATCATCAGAACACCAACCAATGCTATGAAAATGAACTTTTCTCAGATCGTTTAGCTGAGGTATTGTTGAAGAAATCGAAGTAATTGGTAGCAATATTGTGCCAGACTTGGAAGTGACGAGTCTTTCTCTCATATCTGCAATAACTTATTTCTTGTCTGCACTGGTTTGATACACCCCATTTATATATGGTAAACGGAACAAGATACCTTCAAACACCTGAAAACTTACGAGAGTATACCTTGAAAATTCCTGAGTGAAATAATGTTTCAGAATTGGAATGACTAGGTAGTGGTATGAGAACTATTGTCTTACAAACTTCAAAACAAAATAACAAGATTAATATTTGTACCATTTTTGGAACGCATGAAACATACATCAAAGGCACGAATTTATGTATAGACCGACAGTTTTCACCGTGATGATATGAGAATGTGAAAATGTACAACTGAGAATAAAAACTGCTCTGAATTTAATTGAACGAACTATTTCTTGTTTATTCTCTCTATTTCGGACCGGTCACTAGGTATTCGACAGGCTCATTTAGAATACCTATGTCGTGTCTAATATGCTACTAATCCTCCTTACGTTATATACTATTGCCATCTCCGACTTCAACAATAGGACTAGCTAAATCTGAATATCCATTTGTATCGCCCGAAAAAACCTAGAAATTCAAAGCATACAATATTTCGCAGAACGAAGTGACAGCATGGATGATGATCGGAATCTCGAGGTATTGGTTAGAGCCAAAAAAATCTAAAGGCTCATGAGTTTGACGTGCCTCTCATCATCATCATCATCTTACGAACTGCAAACTTGCCTTAAATCACATGAGTGCGATTTGATGTGATTCTAATCACCATCTTATTAAGTGCTAATTGATACCATTTCAGTCATTCTCGCTCTCTTGTAATGTATATATAGAAAGAGGAGGAATTGGAATTCTACATCTCTGGTAGGTTCAGAGGCCTCACGAACATAACAGCAAGATATGTACATCTGTTGTAACACTGAGGTTGATAATGAATTTATTATGTGATATCTTATCAATGAGACCTTAATGTAATATCTCAGAGAAGTATAAATCAATTGGGATGCGATGTGAAGGAGGAATACAAGAGAGATATGTAATCAATTTTATGTGCAACTGTTGAAAATAACCCAAAGGTCGAAGCTGTTTTTTACATAAATGACTCAACAAGGATGCTTTTCAAGAATGAGAGTTAGGCATATGAACGTCAAAAATTCTATCCGAAATTCATTTATTTTCAGGGGTAATATAATAAGTGGTATGATTATTACCGATAATTTTTTGGAATATTAATGAATTGCAATCCCAAAGCTGAAAATACAACGAGTCCGCAGGACGAGTCGTATTTTCTTGCATTGGGATTGCCAATGAATTGATATTCCAAAAAATTATAGGTTATTAATCATACCACGAATTATATTTAGGACGACATTATAACCCCTGTTTGAGCAAAAATTGTTGAATTGCCTGGTAATTGATTCTTTATTTCTGGCCGTATTCAAGGGAATACTCTTTTCCACTGCTTCATCTATGATACCAATCGCCATTTGTCCCCAACGATCGCTCATATTGATTAAGAAATATAACTTATCAAAACACATGGATTTGACGTTTATAATTTAAATCATTATTTTCACTTGACAGCTAGTAAAACAAAAACTAAGCAGGTTTATCACCGTGAAAATACAGCGACAAGCTATATTTTTACTGTAATTCGGATTCTATTGGCTGAATTTCAAAATTTGAAATAGACTGATTGGTTGTTAAGCAAGGAGATATATTGTCAATAATATTATCTTTGAACAGTTTGAAAGACATTATTTTGTGGTGGATGAACGTTTCTTTTTTGAAAACAGATTTGTTTTCGCAAACTTCAACAAATCTGAGTATTTGAGATTGTAGTAGGTTACTTACCCAAAACAACGAAAAAGAAAAAATTTCCTTTAAATTCTGTGAACCATAGACTAATGTCTTGTGATGTAAGAATTTCAATGTTGAAAATCATTCGTTCATTTTCATCGCATAAAATCTCTTTCGAGACTCTCAACGTATCTTCTTTTATATCCTAAGGACTCTTCTGATCAACCGAAAAAAACAGCGGTATGTTCAGCTAGGACTCTTCTAGGTTCCTTCCATTAAAGGTCTGGTTTTTCGGGCAAATCAGAGAGTGTGACATAAAAAATTACTATTCACCGAATTACGGTCTTAATCAAAATTTTTTTGAAACTAGAAAATCTTATTGCACGTATTCGGTCCTATGT
>JAVJAQ010002930.1:0-112437 GCA_032362365.1 Zygogramma bicolorata
ACTCAAATCAGACATCAATCAGAATGAGGTCATCGGTTTTTGCATACGGAATGTTTCGCAGCGCTTACACTAATTAACGAATTGTTGAAAAGATAATTAAATAAATTCCATTCTTTTTATTGTCTATTTTCCGTATGGATGCAATTGGCAATGTGATTTGCATAATTTCAACGGATCCTATGACTTTAGTAGTGCGAAGTTCAATTTGCATATTCCTATTGGTTGAATACATTATTTGTGATCAGCAAGAACTTTTTTATCACAATCTTTTGTTATCTCCCTTATCCGAATTCTCAAATACTTCATCAACAAATAATTTACAAACTTTTCGTCGCATTTTCTCCTTTCCCAGTTATGTTTTGTGCTGTTTGTTTCAATTCGGCACCCAAATCGCTAAAGATAATATAACTTCTGGCCTTTGAAGTTATAGCTTGATGTTATAAAATTAATTAATAGCTGGTAACTTTTCCATACCGATAATTAGATCCTCAAATCCTTCAAATATGCCCCTCAGGCAGAAATATTGAATTGATGTGAAAGATACCTGGCCTTTTATGTTACGATAACGGAAATTTTGACAGGGAGGGATATAATTATACCCATCGATTGAATGAATATATTTTATTTTTTCCAAACACACTTTCAGTATTTCTGGAAAAATATTCATTCAGACCAATCCAATGATATTATTTGCAAATAGGTTAGCATCTGCAGGAGAAAAAAATTGTAAAACGTCTCTGTCTAGCTATCATATGATATGAAATCCGCAGAAGAATAAAGTTGAAAATGACTACAGATTATTGTATTGAATAATTGTTAGAGAACTTTTAGGTGTTCTAATATATTGAAAAAAATAACTGAAACTGATATTATATCAGTTATATCTTGGTGAGGAAGAATTTGAGATTTATTTAGATCGTACCAGCGTCTACTCACTAACGTAGTTGTACATACTAAGCTAACCCTGACACGGTACAGAACTGAGAGAAATGGTACAAGCAAAACTACCAATTTCTTCGATATATTCACCAGTTTTCTGAATTGAAAATATACCGATCTATCATCCATTTTATTAAACACAGTTTCACTATTCAGTATATTTTATATAAAAATTTCATGGAATGCCAACCGTTAGGTAATTTTGTAGTGGAGAATCCTCCTCTGGTAGTGATTTTGGTCAACCTCTCACCTCGATGTGAGTGCCAACCCAAAAAACGACGAGGATACTTCACATATTTCAATCAAAAAAAAGCAAGACCTTTCCATTTCGGCATGTAGTATATCACAAAATCGACAAAAGTTCAATTTCTTTTTATGAAATCAAATGAAATGTCACTTAGAAATTTCGATAATTCTTAGATATTTCGTGTTCCCTTGGTATAATTTTATTTTTAATTATGAACATGATCATCTTCTTCAAATTGAGATCAAGTTCCCACGAAAATAAATGGAAATGGTGAACTTTATTTTTTGTTGTATAGAAATTATCCTTTCACTCAGGGCCGGTTTCACGAAGTATTTTTTGATCACTCAACCACCTACTTTCTGGTCAACTATTACTAACCCACGTCTTGATATTAGGCGACAAGATATTGTGAAACTGGGCCTTAACTGTTCGAAATTCTTTGTACTTTTTGTTGTCTCGGAGTTGTGAAAATAATGAAAAGATTTTTCCTAGGTTGGTTCCATTGATTTTCTGAGTAATAATTGATGAAATCAATCAAGCTCCTCGGCTTCACTCGAACAACTTTTTTCATTGCTAGGCCCCACGAGGACTAAATGATATATCAAAACAATTACACAGAAAGCAATAACCAGCGAGTCGTGTAACTCGATACTTATCGCCCATCGGCGTTTGATTGAATTTGTTAGCTTCGCCCCTGGTACAACATATGGGGACCCCCCAAACGATTATTGAAATGATACTATTATTTATTAGGGAGCAACGCTTTGGTTCAGCAGATACCAAAACGTATGTTACCTTCACAGTGCAATGTATATGACATATAAAGGCCTAAAGGGCTTCTTTCATCTCGAAATAAAAATATCTATTCACGCTGTCGTAGGCCGGTTCAAATAAGTTGAGAGAGAAATATTACTTTTGCCAAGAAAAATATTTGCAATGTTAATTTCAACTATATCATGCTCCCAAAAAATATCATTACTGATATTCTTTGAAAACATTGTCCTACTTAGAGGTTAAAAATTGTTTTCTTCACCTCGGTTTTGATGAATACGTTTGGCATGCCATTATATCTTATGAATCTCAGTTAAATTGCACGAGGATTGCTACAAATAGACAATGAAAGATTCCGTTGATAAATTCATAGCGGCTTTGTCGAAATTGAAAGTGAATGAAATAGTTTTCGGACCCAGTATGGAAAAATTTGATTGAGAGATGGTTGTTAGATATAGCTCACGAAGTTGTATATGGAGCAGAACTGTTTTATAAAGAAACGCCTCAATCAGGTAAACCATATAGGAACCGCTGTCACAAACCACTTCTCTCGGTGTTATAACAAATGAAGTATTTAGCAATAGATTCGAAATAGAGACAATAAAATAACTCAGCTATTTTTTCAAACTCACAGATGGTGGCTTCTAGGTCCGATGTTGAAGTGAAAGATCATGAATCTCAGATTGGTGACAGCAATGTATTATGTACATAATAACATACTATTCTGAAGTCCATAATTCTTCGAATGCCGTTGTGACACGAAATACGAATGGTGACGCTTTCGTTCAGTCCACTTCAGTAGTGCTAAATATATTCATTCTGATGTATTCACGATACTGAGAATTTCATTTTATATCAATTTTTCAAATTGTGCTTGAAACATTTTGCATATTTCAGTTCCCACAATCATCTCAGTTGATCGAATTCAGGTAGAACTGTTGTGGGGAAAAATAACTTTTTCGCTCTCGAGAACACTTGAGAATCCCAGTTTTACATCCATATTATCCTTCGAACTTCAAATTATATTCGTGTAGCAGAATATTTTCATGAAACTACATTTTAAGTGGTGAACAGTGGTTCAGATATTTCGAGATGTTCTTCGTTAACGTTGAAAACGTATGCAGAAGATATTTTTTATAGAGACGAAAAAATTATCTGAATTCGAATAAGTTTTACAAGTATGGTTTTCTGTCTATGATCGAATAATTCTAGCCATAATTCTTCATTATAAGTAAGTAATATTCGATGCAACAGCAAATCGATACTGATGATCTTCTACAACACCTCAATACTTAATATTTATGATATCATTGAAAGTTATGGAGATTTATGTGATTAAAGGAATATATCACTTCGATTCCTAGCCGGTGCTACAGGACTGGAGCATACCTTCTAACAAAAAATTACGGAAATAGTCCTGGTATTATCTAAGCCCGAAGACCTGCCTTTACAAAGTCTTCTCTTCTGCAGACAGAGTGAACAATTTCTTGGTTGATCGAATTGAACAATCATTTTCATTTATTGGGAAGCAGTCATCTATTGCCTGAATAAGTTCTTGGTTTGATGATCCAATCTAGCGCTACCTTCGTATGATATTCGCAATTTCACTAGAAAATTTTCAATTCAATCCAAAATACCAATATTCACCATGAATATTGTTTCAGGATTCGGAATGAGAAAAATGGAGGAGCCTGGTGTCCAAAAGCTCAGATCAGTAGTGAAATCAAAGAATATCTCGAAGTTGACCTCCAGAAGAACCACTTGATGACATGGACGGAAACACAGGGTCGTTTCGGCAATGGTCAAGGCCAGGAATACGCCGAAGCATTTTTGGTTGAGTATTGGAGAGCAAGCTTGAATCAGTGGATCACTTATAAGGATTCAAGGGGAGAAAAGGTAAGTGTTTAGGGCTGAATTCATAAGGGTGAATGTTCGAACTTACATACTTAAGCAATCTTCAAAGCCCAATCTATCTCACTACATATTTCGTCCACCGATATTGTTAGGTGGATATCGTGAGAATCGTTATTCGTTCAGAATAAGGTGCAGAAAACCATTATTAGGAATGGCAGTCGTAACCAACTTTCGAAGGAAAATCTCGCAGATCGAAGCATGAAAATCAATTGTAATATTTTTATGAAGATTTAGTTTTAGTGTTTAGGGCTGAATTCATAAGGGTGAATGTTCGAACTTACATACTTAAGCAATTTTCAAAGCTTAACATCTATCTCACTACATATTTCGTCCACCGATAATGTTAGGCGTTCAGAATAAGGAGCAGAAAACCATTATTAGGAATGGCAGTCGTAACTAACTCTTGAAGGAAAATCTCGCAGATTGAAGCATGTAAATCAATTGTAATATTTTTATGAAGATTTAGTTTTGATAATGATATAGTTTGAATGAACATTTTAACCTTCACATGGGCTAGTGACATTTCCAAAGAATGACAATATTAAATTTGTAGAAGCGTCATGAAATTCGTCGTGAACTTTCAAGATGAAGTCATACAATAATTTCCAGAATATTTGATGGTTCGATTCATTATTCTTACTAGGAACTGCAAATTTTCCAACAACTCTATAGTTATCTTCGAACAAGCAAATTCATGTGTATCGAAATATGGCGAAAATGCAAATGAGATTATGCAATATTCGTATATTTCATGGAAAAACTGTAATATTTTCTGAGTCACTGCATTTCAAACGATGCAGAGAACGTTAGTACGTAACGAGTAGTTGGAAGAAAATACTGTTTGAATAGCGTTTCGCGTGGTGTTCATTTCGAAGAAATTTAATAAAAGTCTTTCATCTGGAAGAATAAGAGTTTCAATTCCCACTTCAAAAACTATCCTTGAAGTATATTGCTTTGCGTATATATATACAGGGTGATTCTTGGTGTATGGCACATCAGATGTTTCTGGTGAACCAGACAATAGATCACCTTGAAAATTAAATGGGGGTTTATTCGGACATTCTCCACCCAACTGAAATATTTTCGAAAATATGGTGTTGCCACTTCTATTATAAGGTAGAAGCAACTTTGATTGTCAAATTGATAAAATTATTTTTGGAATCTACAGCAATAACCTGACAACTTTTCTTGATATTTTCCTACACCCATCTGTTACCATTTTCGAAATATGAATTAATTTTTTTTCTTCGGAAATCATGACTTCTCCAAATGCTTATATATTTGAGATGGGAAGTACCTCGGTATCGTGATTTGGTTTGGAGTTAGATGATACACGGTGGCTTCTTGCATTTCGGCCTAATCTCCGTTACTACAGAGGTAAAAAAATACGGGTTTTTCGTTTGCTTGAGAAAGTGACCGGAAGTTGATTATTTCAAATGAAACACCGTGTATATTATTGAACATGCGTCTACGTTACTAGTCGAGTTTCGGACTTATGAGCATTTATTTTCGAAAATGTTCCTTCAGAATGGTATAATTCCCATTCGGTATTTTGTAAGTAGGCCATGATTACTATTTGACAATAACGTTGGGACCTTCTAATAATATGGTCATTTTTGTCACTTCAAGAGTTTCAAATACTTTCAGAACGATGGCTCAAAACTATTCAAACGAAGTTCTCATGACCGTGAGAAGATTATCATCAAGAAGGGTGGAATATTCAATGAAAGGTATCCGAATCTACCGCCAATGAACCTCAAGAAATGTATGCGACTTCAGAACAATTTCAATATTATTGAGGAAATAAAATACTTCAAAAAACTTGAGTGGAAATTTTGATATGAATAGTAATAAAAAAAGTAAAACAAGCATGTGGAATATTTCAAAATATCTTCGAATCGCTGACGGCCACTTCCAAGCATTTCAAAATGCGGGTGTTGGCTGCTTTCGTCGTGGCAGATCTGATTTCGTTGGGATCCAAATCTTCAAGTGTTTGGGTAATTCTCTTAAACGATTCATTCTCTCTTCGATATTCTACGGGTGACAGATTATGAAGCTCTCTTCAGTATTATACCAAATATTCAGGTAGCTTCTGGATGATTATGATTCCTCGTATATAGTGCACCACAATTTGTTGTTCATTAACATGCAGAAGCCAAAATTTTTCTTTAAATCCGGCTTCTTTTCTGGAGCGAGGATTTCCACTGTACCAATATTGGCAATTTTTTCTATTGGAGATTCATGGCCTGATCCCCAATTTTCGAAGGGACATTTTCACAATAGATGTCCATGAGACCAAACTTGACTAATTAGATATACGCATGATATACATAGAAAAGAAGAAAATTTTAACAGCTTTCTGAATTTCGATAGAATACGGGGTGTTTTATTTGAAATAATCAACTCTTAGTCAATTTTGAAGCACACAAAAAACCTTAATTTTTTAGATTGAATTAAATAGGCAGATTGAGAACTTGGAGAGAACTAACCGCGGAAAGCTATCCGTTTGGTTTCTTATGAGTTATTCGACATTCAAACATAAATCTCGAAGACATTCTCAAGAACTGCCAGCCGAATATGTGTCCTGTATATTGTCCTGGTAAATTATTCCCCTTAAGAAACAACCAAACAAGACATATATTGGAAAGACACGAACACGTTCAGGTACATTTCTAACGACTCAAATCATTGTCCACAACATGTGCTCTTGTTCATGGATCGGGCCAAGAAACTATGCAGGTAGAGGATACAGTACCCGAAAATGTATAAGTATATGAACAGCTAACCCTAGTCTTTAGATTCAGTATCAATTTCCTTCTCCTGAAGATACTATCCATGTTGGCGAAACGCGCCTCGAGTGCAAATAATATCAGTTTCGTATTAGGGTAAATGATCTTTACGAAAAGCTTCAATCTCTACACCGAGAGTTCCAATCCAATCGTTTATAAGCAAGACAAAGCAAATACTTCAATTTTCTGTTCGCCAGTACTGTAAAGTCTCTTACGAGAAAATGAATACTATAGATGATTATATCACTCACCGGTATATAAAGATATGTCCTGCCCGTTCAGGCGTCATATAGAAATAATTTTTCACGGATCGTCATTTATGGAAGATAATAATTTTTGCATCCCATTATCAGCCATGTACATCTATTTACGAATTAATTGGCCACTCTTCAGTTAATCAGTTCCTTATACTGAAAGTATTCAAAACCACCGTATAATTGTAACCTTTCCACGTACCTAATGTTGCTGATGGCTAGAAATCTCAGGTGATATTCATGAGATCTGTAGTAATAATGGAAGCGATTGAAAAAAATATCGATGGCGAATTTAAAATATTTCATGTGCTCCTACCTTTTCTTATCTAATAGTAAATGAAAATATTTTCTCCGTCAGACCCTTGGCTTTTTTTCTTTCCAGATAACGGCAACACAAGAATGTTATGGAAATCGCCAAAAAACGGCCTACAATCGAAAACTACATAAAAATGTTAGCGCGGAAGCTATGAAAAACGATTTTTTCGGGTGAAAAAGTGAAATAATAGCCAAAAAACTAGTAATTTCTGAATTGAAAGAAATCTTATTGTTTTGTTGCCTTATTCACGAAATTCTGAACGAAATACAAGTACTCACACTTTTTTGATTGAACACATCAGAATTGAGCATATGTTATTTCCAAATATCCAAAATATCCATTGAAAATATCAAAATGTTCACTTAGAAAAATTCACCATTGACACTGACAACAGGGTCTGTAGTAGTGACAACAAACTGTAAATTAGGACAATGTTATATTCGAATTGCCATCAAAACCTAAAGTAACGTAGCATCATTTGAATAACGTCTAATTATTGGGATAAATCCAAATCAAACCTAACTAACCTAGCATCATTTGAATAACGTCTGATTATTGAGGAAAATCAAAACTCACTTACCTAGTATCACTTGAATAACGTCTGATTATTAAGATAAATCAAAATCAAACCTGACTAACCTAGCATCACTTGAATAACGTCTGATTATTGGGATAAACGAAAATCAAACCTAACTAGCCTAGCATCATTTGAATAACGTCTAAGTACAAAGATAAATCAAATCAAACATAACTAACCTAGTATCACTTGAATAACGTCTAATTATTGAGATAAACGAAAATTGAACCTAACTAACCTAGCATCATTTGAATAACAACAACCAATATAATTTTATCATATCATATATATTATATATAATAAGTATGAAAATGTATTGAAATTGAATATAATTGAACAGAATAAAACTTATTATGATCCAGAATGTGCAATCATGTGAAAGATTAAGTCAAACATAACAAACCTATACCTAACAAAATGTTATTAAACTACTTCCAAAACATCAATAATAGTCTCTTCCATCTTATTTCATTAAGTCTAAATTTTCAATCGCATCAGCCGAATGCAAAGAAACATCTTCATAAAAAAATTCATCTTCATAAAAAAATATACTTACCATGAATGAATGCGTGTGGTCCGAGAGATTTTGTGGTGCAGAAAAAAAAGGCAGAATGCGTCCATTTTCAAACTTTAAAGGATCATTTGCATTCGAATATAAAATAGAACATTTTGGAATTCTGGCAACATCGTACCAGTTATCTCTGCAGGTGTCAAATTACTGAAATTTCATGAATAGTGGTTCAGGTTGATGTCAACTTTTTGACTTGTAGCAATTAAATTCTAGTAATGAATGCAAACTGTATGAGCTGTAATATGTACAAAAACATAATATTTATTCAAGAATAGTATATGTAGGTATGATTCCATGAATGTAGTGGTAAGTACAAGAAAATCATATAACAGTAAATCTAAGGTTTTCTTTCGTACTTTCCGCTCATTAATTTTCATTGAAATACGGTTTTCCTATGGTTTCCGCACCAAAATTTCATGTCTTCCAGTCATTTTAAGGTACCCTGAAGTTCTGAAGTTCCCCTGCGATTTTCATCATTTTCATCAGAATCTGAGATTTGACCTATTCTACACCTTTACCGAATGTGTCTGTATACTTATAACAATTGTAAATGCATTATCGGTCTTTGCAAAATATTCCCAACAATCGAACAGAACGTTTTCAGGATATATTTTTCTATTCGGTCATTATATTTTCATTTGTCAACTGTTTTCTATATTTATGAGCTGAAATCATACCAACACACGTTCAAATCCTGTCTACTTTCAATTCATATTTTTGTGGATGAATAAACCTAAGCGTTTTTCTTCGAATACGGCAACGTATTCTGGAAACGCCGATGTTTCCTTTCAATTCACCGTCGAAACTCTCTGGAAATCATGAATACGTCACGAACACTCAACCCACGCAATAAATTCGTCAATACATCAGAATATCCGGAAGCCACAAAAGTAACGCGTCGAAAGTACTTGCGAATTCAATTAAAAGTTGCAAACTCACCGGCGTGAAATATAACTTGAGAGCAAATAGATTTATGACAGTTTATAAGAACGTATCAATGCCTGCTGACGACAAATTAGTTTTAAACTTTTTAATCAACTTGTCGCTGACGACGGTCCTTGGGTTCTACTCGCTTAATCCCGCAAATATAATTACAAACTTTGTTCCTTATGTTATTACACCGTATCGTAATTTTTTGTATACTGTAATTGGTTGGTTATCGAAGTTCATTATGAAGAACACCAATATGGTGTTGTAATGGTAAAAAGATATACTAATTTCATGCTTTTCTTTTGTTCTCAAACATTAAAAATCATGACCCATTCAAAAATTCCTCTCAATCAATATCCTGAAGGAAAAATGTTTGAAGTGTGAAAGTGATGGAGGTAATTTCACCCCTCCAATCTTGGTTTCCATTAATAATTTTCCTGGCCACAATGAAAAAACAGCGAGATGTCAATGCTAATTGAAATTTATCAATGCTCTGCTCTGATTCTCAGAATACTTTTCGAAAATCACAAATTGAAATTGAAGGCATCGATTTAAATAAATACCAACAGATACAAATCTAATCATTACCAAATTTTAAACATCTCATTAGATGATGACTTTTTGAGGTTTTGTAATCTTCAATTATATATCTAAGCACATATTCTGCTTCATAAATACCCTCAAAACCGAAGAAAAAAGTTGATGGAGAGCATGGTCTATGATGTTGTCGAGGACTTTTCCTCCTGCCCAAAGGCAAACATGATCTGAACCGTGTTTGTTGTGAATTTAATGCACAGATTTATATTTACTCAACTTCAATCATCATTCTTTTATTTTCAAATTCATATTTTTACCAATTAACCACAGCTCATTTCTATTCCATCTCAACAATCGTTGTGTACAACACATAGACGAGGTCTTCTATGGGATTGTTAGATTTACGAAGTATATCAATTTCAAAACCAACGAAGTAAGCAAGCAATGCGCTTGGCCTGCTCGTTTCCCGGATTTAATGCCTTGCGATTGTTTTCTGTGGGACTTTTTAAAAGAGTTGGTGTATCATGACGAAGCAGTAAATACTCTGGGAGAACTTCAACAGCGCATTGAAAATGCTCGTGATTTCATTCGTGGACAACAGGATTTCATTTTAGAAGCTTGTGAAGAGCCGTGAATTCGCCGAGTAAGATTGTGCCTTAATCGTCCAAATGGTGGAAATTCTGAAAAGTTTTTGTAAAAACGATATCCATTTAACATATATACTGGAGGCCTAACTGTAGGCACATATTCTGCTTCATAAATACCCTCAAACCAGAAGAAAAACGTCAACGGAGAGCATGGTCCCTGATGTTGTCGAGGACTTTTCCTTCTGCCTGAAGGCAACCATGGCAGAATGGAATATCTATTCGGTAACATTTTTATCTTGTTTTGAACTGAAAAAAAAAACGGAAAGATTTCTTCAAAAAGCTAACTAGACCGAATTTGCGTCGATCTTCAGTTGAACATTGAACCGAAACAATCAAAGTTCTAAAAAAAACTTTGGAGTTCTCAATTCCCTCTGCTTGATTATACTCGATTGGATTTGTGAGAAAATGCTTGAAGTTGACATTACGATCCACCTAAGTTGACATTATTTCGCAGTTTGATTCGTTCAGTTCCGTCAAAACAGGATCAACCAGAACTCTTATTCCTGTTCGACTAGTACACTGACAAAGCTTTTCACTCCCGAGCCGTTTTATCAATTCCACAGGAATTTTACTGGGACATTTCCTTCCCGTCTAACACATCAATCTTCATACTGTCAGACACAACAAAGATTTATCCCGTACTCGCGAACCCTTTCCTCCGAGAGAGAAACTTAAAACATCAATTTTCATAAACATCGCAGCCATGGGTGATAATAAAGTGGAAGTACTAATTGTTAACGGCCGCTTATGGAAAGTTAGCGAATTGTGTGGTCGATTATGCTTCCAGAGAGTTGGGCCGGCCCTTAGGGAATACTTGGAGAGCTTGCTCGGCCCTTCGGTTATTGTGTGCTCCAACTATGCTCACGAACTGAATGGTCCTAATTGCTGAATTTTGTTATTTCGGTGAATATTCCGAATTTGGACCGAGGCGTGAATAATCTGGAATTTGCTTGGAAGGATATGTCGCAGGAGGGAAGAAAATATATTAGATTAGAGGAGTGATATCAGTTGCCTGTTTCACTGTGCTGGACTGTCCCAACATTTATTTTTCCAGAAGAAACTTGTCATAATCAAGTGAATTTTTGGAACAGTTTTCTCAAGAGAAAATACTGAATCAATTAATACAAATTCATCAAAAAAATACTGAAAAATGTAATTATTACAGAATATCAAGGAACTCCACTTTTGTAGCAACCCGTTTGTGTCACAATGGGGGATAAATTTTCAGTACGAATCTCAGCCTAATATTATTCTGATGATACAGGTTTATTCGCGATCTCAAAGAAAAACTGTTTTGAAAGACTCCAAATGAAGTTTGAACATAATCTGTACCGTATTTGTTGAGACACCAAACAAACTTATGAATACAATGCACATATTTGCATTTACTCAAACGTCAATCATCATGACTATCTTTCTGAGTGATAGAGATTCCATTGATTTATCAAGGATATTCATTTCCACTTCGTAAAATCATAAGCATTTTCAGACAATTTAAAACAGATTGAAAAATAGATTTGCACTTAGCGATTTATTTGACTTTGCTAGCCAAAACGCACCATGGCCCTCCGTTTTAACTTTATAACTATTATTACTAACTATTTATTTTACCAATTATCACCTTCAGCTTATATCAATTTCATCTTAAGACTCATTGTGTACAACCCATATCTCCTCTATGGGATTGTTATATTTATTTAGTATATCCTTTTCAAGTCCGAAGAATTAGGCAATGATTGGCCTGCTCGCTCCCCGGATTTAATGCCTTGCGATTTTTTTTTTGATGGGGCTATTTGAAAGAGTTGGTGTTTCATGATGGAGCGGTGAATACTCTGGAAGAGTAAAATTAAAAAGCATTTCTGCTGTGTTTTTTTGAAATAGATGAAATTACGAGTAGATAACCTCTTTTCTTATAAGTTTAATTTTCTTTCAAGAAATACCATATCTCTCAAACAAACAAATTTGACTTCTTTCTCCACTGATAACTTTCAAAAGTACGATCAAAGTGAAAACATGTTATTCATGTACCAGAGAAATATTTGAATACGGGGGATTATCAACTTCAAAGATATGTAGAAAAACTATTCTAAATCGGCTATGGCAATGATGAAAGATTGGGCATGATATTCTCTAAAAAGTCCAGGAAACTAATTTACTGTTTTTCTCGATTATTTTAAAAAATTTCATGAAACTTGAAATTAATATTTTCCGAAGAGGATTATCCGCCATTTTTCATGACGCAATGCAGAATGTGAAAAAAAAATCCTCAATTTTTTTTCAATGTAATTAAAACGTTTCATCTGTGAATTCATATGTACATGAATAACGAAGGAGTTCCGACATGATTGGAAATGATAATTTGAATCAGATATTCTGTATATGCCAAATAACTCTTCAACGTTGGTTGGAATCACATCAAAAACTGTGGCATGAGGGTAGAAATACGAAAATCGGAGCACCCCACATATTTTCCTAAATCACTCATTCTTTCACAAAAGTGTATTAAATCATCTTTCGAACAATCTGTTCAGGCCAGTCTCAAATTACCTACACAGTAGGTTTCGGCTGGCACCTGTCAGAAAACAACTACTCCCCTGGCCAATACCACGAAGGGCATTGAATTATATCCGACCAAAAGTGTATTATTCCAAAATTAGGACTGGACTCCTCAAATGAGAATTTTTGTCCGAATCCATT
This sequence comes from Zygogramma bicolorata, assembly GCA_032362365.1. NCBI lineage: Eukaryota > Metazoa > Arthropoda > Insecta > Coleoptera > Chrysomelidae > Zygogramma > Zygogramma bicolorata. The sequence continues at coordinate 13,190 of JAVJAQ010002930.1, forward strand.
ATGACAGTCACAAAAATATAAATCAACCATGAAAGGTGGTCTATTGGGACACCGTGAATGACGTCGAAGATTACCGACAAATACAAAATTGTCAGAAGAATGAGGGAAGAAGCAAGAGGGTGACCATAAAGGAATGCACCTATAACATCGAACGTTGTTATCCGCAATATCATACGTTAAATTTCCCTTGGGGAACGGAGAAAACTCGAAACAGAGTATGATGAAACGGTAATGTGTGCTGGTGCTCGGCTTCTAGGCAGAGGCGAAGGAACTGGGGTCATGAGAACTTTCGGAGTGGTTTTGTAGTGAAGAACTGAATCATTCTAACAATAATTATTGTTTCGAGGGCTGTGTCTGATTCCAGATATTCTGTGATTGAATGTTCGAAATATCGAATATGGAGATGAATAGTGAGTACTGACAATTAGTGGTCGATATTATGATTAAATTATCGAAATTCTCACTCTAATGTGCCAGAGAGTAACCCTGATCCTAGTGATTACCAAAGATATTACAGGAGATGTAATACATCTTTTCTGTCTTATATTTCTACAATATCTTACGATGGTACACTAAGTCGATAGATCGTAGAAGATTCTGTGTTTGCTGCTGATCCTTGCTCAGTCTGATATATCCCATGTTCTGTTGAGTTTCGTTTCATTCTCAATTTTTTCATTCTACACTCATACTGAACTGAAGAGATTCAAAATATTCTACGTAAACTACTATGATTTCTACACGCTACTATTACAGTTCAGTGGAATCTGGAATATACTCCGCTGACAAAAGACCTTTCAGTAATTGTAATGTGATTATTGAGCTACCTCAAGTACATTTGTACGACAGAAAAATCTTGAAGAATTGCGTGAATAATGGCCATAGAAGTGTTGCAACGCTTTATGTCCTTGTATGGTTAGTAGGATATTGGGCATCTTTTCCGATCAGAACATAGTGGTGTCATATTAATATTCCCATTATCTGTTAGAAATGGATGACAGATCATGAATGCAGCATGGAAGTGAGAAAATGACCAAAAAAACATAGTTTAGACATGTGTCAGATTAGTTCCTGAGTATAATACATTTCTGGAAGCCGTACTCACGGAGAATTCTGAAATCCAAAAAATTTACAGGGTATGCCATTTGAAAAAGTGTGACTCAAACCATTACCTTGCTATGTATCACCACATATAGTGAAAGTTTTTCGGTAATACCGCAAAGAGAATGAATTTGAAAATATTTATGATGAAAATATGGCGCGTTTGGCAGAAAATGATTCTATTACAATTTTAGGGAGCGCACTGTATAATATTTGAAGGCTTTTTCCTGATTATGGAAGGTCGTAGCTGTTTTAATGAATCATATGAAATACTCCTGAAGGTAATAAGAATCATTAGTAATTTTTTGAAGAGGTTTTATTCTGGTAGTGATATCGAATAGCTACATCTCAATCCTCTCAATTCAGCTGGTTTCATAATTGTTGTTTCATGTACTTCTATTTGGCTAAACAGATCGAAGGAAATGAGATCCAGATGATTGATTATTCAAAGTTTGTTAATACTTATAACAAATAATATTTTTCATTGTATTTCTCCATCTGAAAATATTTAATATACCAAAAGCCGGGATTCGATTGTATCATGTGTGCCAGACCATTTGAGAAAATTTGAGGACCATAAGCTATCTCCTCCCAAAGATTGAGTGAACTGCCTGCAGCTGAATCTGCTTCTAGAACAAAATGAAATCCTCAATCTGATAATTTGGTTATGGAAGTGATCAATGATGCTATCTCAATCATCACAGAAATAAACAGAAAAATAAAGATGCAAACAACATTAATTTTTGATTTGACTATACCCATAATCTTACTTTTCTTTGCACAACCCTTTCTCGTTATATCGGATGCCTGTTTTTTCGAAAGGGTTACCCCGTTTATATTTATCCATTTATTCCATCTAATTATGAGCTCAAATATAATTTCGGAGAAACAATGAAAGCAATTCTCTCTCAAGTATTCTTTCCTACCATCCATTAATCTGACAAAACCGGTCTGTTTCGAATTCCATCAAGCCTAATTATTTCCTTTTAATTAAAAAAAAATACTCGCGAATTAACAATTCACCCCGAAACCCTTTTCGCTAATTTCTCACATCGTATCTCACCCCGAGATAAGCAATTAGGACTGATCCGTATTTCTCGTGACAAAACCCATTGAGTGGGGCATTCTTGGAAACCGCGAGTTCAAAGTCAAATAACTGCCTCGATATAAATGAGATTTGGTTTTAAAGCGACTGGAATATATTGTTTAATCCGGCGAGATGATGATTCATCAGCGAGAAACATCTTTCACTTTGATATGAATAAATGACGTGGCCGTCGAGAAGAAGATGGCACGAGGGTTGTACAAGACGTCTCCGTGATAAGGCTGACAAATGATACTGAGTATGATTAACGGTAGATGGCTCCACGCGCGATGACGGGGGTTAGACGAAGATGTTACGAGTTAAACGTGTTCGGTTGTGTTTCTGCTTATTTTACCGTATTTTGTCTAAATGACGTGTGTCAGGTTTGGGGCGAGATCGCTGAAAAATTATGTCGAGCTCGCGACAATTTATAGGCAGATGAAGAGGATGATCGACCGGGACATTGTCAACAGTTATACACCGAAGACGGATATGGGGGATAATGATGTCTTTATACTCGTAAACACTGCCTTTATTGGGGGCATGAGTAAGAGGTGTTCGAATTGAATAATACGTGGATTTCCCTCATTCCGTTTGAATAATGATAGTCTAATCCTTGTAAGGAAACCTCGTCGAAGAAAGGAATAAATTTTTGTTCTTGTTCTTTTGAAAAGTGATTTGTTTGCAGAATTCTGGGTTTTCCGTCGTCATTACTGCCCTATCGTAGTCCAATCGGTATTCCCTAATACTCTCACAATGCTGTGTGGAATGCAGCATTCAAATATCGAGTCCGCAGATTCTGCTACTTCATACGACACACATATTTCAAGATCGATTCACCAAAATCTGTTGTTCATTCATACATCCCAAGTCATCCCTTTCACACTTAGCCATATGAAGTGATTCAGAATATGTTCGATTGCTGTTAATTAATTATAATGATAATAATAATAGATTTCGGTAATAGGGAAAATACCGCCTGAAAAAAGACATGAGGAAACCAAATATCGAAATGATCTTACGTGAAACAGTCAGATCTTGCTCCTTTATGGCAAAAAATTGAAATCCTGTGTGTTTCAACTCCCTTGCATTCATTTGTGCTTGAACAGGTTTTTTGATCCATCTCTTTTTTTTTGTACAAACCGTCAGATAATATTACTTACTATAAACTATCAGTATCTCTCTATCGCATTTCTGAGACATTGCTTCTTGGTGATGTAGTGCTAGGAAATGTTATCTTGCAAGTGGGCCCCACACCATTCCTCAGAAACAACATGGCTGTTATTCGCGTGAGCCACCCAATGTGGCAAAGAAAATTCCCAATTTAACAGAGAAAAAGAGGGAAATAAATTCCAATTGCTCTATTGTTAGGAATATCGAGCTCAATGAAGTATACACTCTCTGGAAATGAAATTTCTAACCCTACAAACAACTGATTGGTGGTGTACATTGATTTCATCATCACCCGCTCTAGAGAGCACCCCAGATAATTGATTAACTGGCACCTTTTAGTTGCTTGCATTCCAACTTGACCTTTTCGTTGATAACAAGTAATATCACATCACATATTACAAGAAAAATACTTCATAATAGAAGTGTCAATTCAGGTTATTTCCAACTTTCGAGTTGGATTTCATTATATTTTCAGTTTACATACGCCTTTCGAATTCCATTCATTTTTCTGACAAACTTTTCAAGGTTCTGAATATTCATATTCATAGATCTAAAAATTATTTTAATATCGACAAAATACATCACCCGTATACGATAACTCTGTATAAATCCCCATTGATGTCGACTTGATTTTTTACTATCGATATCAATGAAACAGTTTCAAAACCTACAAAACCGGCCATCAAAAATTCTCTCGAACTAATTCAAATTGAATTCTTTCTCTAGAAACACCGCAGAGATGCCTGAATAAGAACAAAAGCAATTACTTTTTCCGTCATTTGAGAAATGGAACAGCAGCAGATGTGTTCTGGAACAAGTGATATAAATTTCTAAAAGTACATGACACCAGTGTTCTTTTGTTTTTGTGTCCCGGATAGTGCGATAAAGCTTCGTGTTGATACAAGTATTAAAAAGTGTTTGATCGTCATCACGAATGTGGAACTACGGTTGGAAGCTTTTTATATTCAGAGTCAGTTCTTCAAACGATCAGTAGCAGAAATCGGGACAGCGAAAAAGTTTATTGAATAATGAATACGGTAGCATATTTTATGATTCCTTGCAGGTGTAGGAATAAATTGACAAATCATAGAATAGTATCGGGATTGTAATATGCATCCTTGATTCAATACATTATTCATGGAATATCTCCCAGACAATGATACTGATCAGACGACCTCAAACACATGTTGTTTGCATTAAGTGTTAATTGTTCTTTGTTTTCCCATCTAACTTCAAAATCACTTCTCATTTGTATTAATTTAGCGGTTTCTTGGGATTTCTCATTGAATTTATATTGTCACAAGAAATGGAATTCAGACTTGATTGCACATTTCGAGATAAAATACAGCTTTAGAGATCAGGAAGTTGGGGATTTGGGGTGAATTGTTAATTTGCGAGCTTTTTTAATTAAAAGGAAATAATTAGGCATGATGGAATTTGGGCTGGGGTGTTATGGATGGCGGAAAACAAAGCAATCGACAGGATTGCCCTCGGTGATTGCAGCATTTTCAATTAATTTCTCAGGGAAGACGAATCAGCCAAAAATAACGATAATGGCAATATTATTTTTTTCATTATTCACTTGAAAGTTCCGGTTTGGACTATATATGCAATAATATTCATTAGGAAAAGAGACAATTATTATCTGGTGATATCGTACTTGTTGACTTTCACCATACCAAGAATAAGTCTCAAGAAAGTTCACTACCTTCCATTGGTTCTCCGTTCATTGGATAACCATGAAACCTATCAACTGTACCCCATCAAAAAACCTTCAATCAAGTTCTCCTCAACAACTCAACACTGAAACCGAGTAGAAATACTCAGGCAATTGAATATCAAATCCATTGAAATATTCAACTAGTATAAATACTTATAGTCCCCACAAAATATAAATTGTTCGTTATTGGGACTGTCTTTTGTAGCTATTTTATCATAGAGTTATCCATTTACCAATGTCATATGAATAGAATTCCAAATTATTTAAAATATTTGGATTGAAAAAGAAATATTTTTTCAGCTTAGTATTCATGTAAATTGATGAAAGTTACTATTTGGTAGGAGATCATGAAAATTGAAAACTTCCTTCGTTTTCATTCCACTTATATTTATAACCAACGTACTACAGTTTCGTCCTATAAGGAAATTTTAACGAATATTATAAACTTCATTGTATTCGTTCAATAATGTCCCTATAATATGAGTGTGCAGCAACATTAGTTACATATAAAAATGGTACAAAAACAAAGGAAGTATCATTTCTCAATTTTCGTTTGTATTTATGTATGTATATTGAATTCTGTTTAATAACAGGCTATCATATTTATGAACATTGTTCATGAATATGAAAGATGTTCAAATCAAGTAGTAAAGTATAATGTTCAGACGAATGCAAAAAATTTTCTGGTTTCACTTCGCCATAGTAGTCATATATTACTGTGTTGACGAAAAATTTAGGAGTGTTTTATTCTGACTGACAAGAGGTTTAATCATTTATCAGGAAAATAATTTAAATTCGAGTGGTATTTGGAAAGGAATTTCCATGCCGAATTGGATCTAAAATGAATGATTTTAAAATTTCTTTTGCTTCCACTTTCGCCTCAACAGTATACCAGCAAAACGGTTTTGATTGAAATCATAAATGTCTTCAGATTGTATGCGTTATGGCGAATTCTAGCCTATATATTCTTGATTTTCTCCAATTGTAGTTACACTAAAATACTGTTATAGTACTGAACACAGTATATTCTTCTATATCACATTAAGTCTCAGTTACTACAATTGGCGAAAAATGTTTTTTCAACTTGCCCAACATATTATATCAAGCTCCATCATATCAATTCCATTGTTATCTTCTCTGGTGACAGAACCAGCTGTTTTCTGATACCACTATATGGAATCACCTTTCAGATTTCAAAAACTCTCTGAGGAGATGAATAAAAATTTCTCCTCTTTGTCTCAATGATCTATGGAACTCATAAAAATTATGTGATTCAATTGTAACTTCCTATCTTATTATATCTGGCTTGATGTTTACTCCACAGCAGACGTTTATATATCTGAACCTGAAAATTATGCCTTGCCATTCTCCTGTACTTTTCCGCCCACCAATCATCAGGGAATTATATGAGCGCTGTTTATTCGGGCCCGTATATTCGAAAATTGAAATGAATATTATATGATGGGGCCAAACACAATTTCGTCGGCAATCAATAACAAAATACGGATTGTTTGTCTTGGATTCTCGTAATAAAGGGTTATGAAAACACTGGCCCATCTCGATTTGGCTTCGGCAGCTGTTGCCCGATCTCATGCGTCCGGGAAAAAAGTGGCCGCAGTGCGGTGGGCTTATCTACGAATGATTTTGCATAAAATGCAGTTTGGGTACACCTGGTTTTTGTTCAATATCAGTGCCCGACTGCAAGCGGTCCTGTCTACCGAACAACACAAATTCAATATGGTGCTGGAAGTAACAATAAAGATCCCCGAAATTACCGTTTCCATAGCTTATGACATATAGTAAAATAAATATAGTACATATTTTGTCGCAATATTAGGTTTTGAATAATTTCCAATAAGATCTAGGTGCATATATTTTTGATATTGTTCTTCTTGTTCTATATTCTGTTACCGAAAGGAAAAAAGGAACCACACCTCTGAATAACACCATTAGATCTTTCTGCTGTTTCATAAGAAATAGTTTATGAATAATCACGGTGTTTCCAAGAATATCCATTGTTCGTATTACGAATTAATGATGAGGATCTGATCAAGCTGTTTTGTCGCCGACTGAATGGTAAAAGGTGGTTCATGGAACGTTTTTTTAAATGTTTGTACTGATAGTTGTCTCGGTTTCATTTGTAATTTGACAATTGAAACGTTCGAGTTAGTTGGGCCTATTCAAACACATTCTTTGATCATACAGTGCGTCATAAAAGTCCTTTCTCCCCCTCTAAAAAACACCTTTGACCCAGTATACCATACAGTAGAGACACTCGCCACAGAACATCAACTTCAGCAGTTTGACATGTCGAGGTGTTATCATTCAACTTGATTGATGAGCGTCAATATGTTTTGAATTTTTTTTTTGAATTATTATGGCTATAACTTCCAAGGTGAAAAAGTATGTGATTATCGCGGATGTTTGTCGAAGGCTAGAGACAAATTATCATCTCTCTTGAGGTATCCGAAGGATGTCAAAAGGTAATAGCCATTAGTGTTCTGTAAAATAGTACCTCTTTAAATTTTTCAAATATTTTGTACAAATTGCAGAACTTCGAATAGAAGCTAATTTGCGTCGAAATATTAGCTTTATAAAAATGCACCTTGATTTCAAATAATTCTTTCAGGTGTGAGGCATGGTTGAAGGCATGTAACCGAGAGGATTCACTTTGAAAACCTCCCGAAGCTCTCTATAACAATGATGGCTTGTGTGAAGTTCACTTTGAGAAATGAACGTTGTAAAATTTTCAACACATTGGAATTTGCAAATAGTAATTTTTCAAAAAAGCAGAACTAATAAATCGAATAACAAAAAAATATCATTTTAAGTCATTTATAGTCTTAATTACATTGTTACTGTCTGACTTTATTGTACATATTCCAAGCTGGTGCGACTAAAACATCCTCTTGAAAGCTTTTTATTTCCTGATCATCGAATATATATTCTAAACAAACATGGACTGGAGAAAAAAAGCAACAGAAAAGTGGAATAGCTATTATTGTAGGTTCTTGAGAATTTAGATTATTCACATTTATTTCAAACGTTATCCTAGACGAAATACTAATTTTTTGATGTGAAATAACGATTTGATAGTACATTCAAATTTACTGTCATAAAATGACATTACACACCCCGAGCACAGAATGAAGGTCACAAAAATTTGACCCTCGAGAACAAAGGATTGACCAGTAAGTGTCTCCACTGTATAACTATGGTATACTGGGCCTTGGACCAGTCCAAAAACGTCGAATTAGGGAGACTAAAAAAACGTCAGCTTGTTTGACAACTATCCAGAGGCGGAGCTTGAATTTTGTATTTTAGTATTAACTGTTTTAATTCATCACAGCTTTGCTTTTTTTAAAGCGAGTTGCCAAAACTGACATAAACACAAACAAAATAGTATCATTGAATACGATTTTCCGATAACTTTTTAAAGAGGTGTCGCTTGCCGAAGGGTTTCATTCAGAATTATTGGTCACAAGGTCCTTGTGACATCATCTTTGCCGATTTCGTTATCTAGCAGGGAAGTTTACAACCATTAATATTCAGTTTCCAAATTTTACTTGTTTATGTATAATCGATAAGAGAGGGTGAAGGGTCGCACTGTATAAGTACAATACACTGGCGCAACATGCACATTTTCTGGTTTTGTTCTGCATTTATTTCGATTTCAAATGTAACTGATATACTGAGAATTGGAGAAGCAATCTGATCGACCTCATGGAAAAATAAATGTACAGAAAACGCTAATAATTATTGTTGAATTAAAATGAACACATTAAGATATTTTCTTCATTTCCTGGAATGCTTCAGACTCCAGCGGAGATAAAACAGAAACAAACTTCGCTTATTCATTGTTGCACCAATAGTAGGTTGCGCAATTAATATTTCAACCAATCCCATTGGAGTCATTAAACAAGTAAAATTTGGATGTCACAAGGACCTTGTGACCAATAATTCTGAATGAAACCCTCCGGCAAGCGACACCTCTTTGAGAAGTTATCGGAAATTCCTATTCAATGATACCAATTTTGTTTGTGTTCATGTCAGTTTTGGCAACTCGCTTTCAAAAAACGCAAAGCTGTGATGAATTAAAACAGTTAATACTTACATTCGAAATTCAAGCTCCGCCTCTGGATAGTTGTTGAACAAGCTGACGATTTTTTTAGTCTCCCTAATTCGACGTTTTTGTACTTGTCCAAGGCCCAGTATACCATAGTTACACAGTAGAGACACTTAAATGTCAATCCTTTGTTCTCGAGGGTCAAATTTTTGTGACCTTCATTCTGTGCTCGGGGTGTGTAATATCATTTTATGGCCGTAAATTTGAATGTACGGGATACCAACTATCAAATCAGCATATTATTTCACATCAAAAAATTAGTATTTCGTCTCGGATAACGTTTGAGATAAATGAATAAAAATGAAATGAATAATCTAAATTCTCAAGAACATACAATAATAGCTATTGCTTTTTTTCCCCAGTCCATGTTTGTTAGGAAAGATACATTCGATGACCAGGAAATAAAAAGCTTTCAAGAGGATGTTTTAGTCGCACCAGCTTGAAATATGTACGATATAGTCAGACTATAACAATGTAATAAAGACTATAAATGACTTAAAAAGGTATTTTTTGTTCTTTGATTTATCATTTCTGCTTTTTCAAAAAATTCCTATTTGCAAATTTCAATGTGTTGAGAATTCTACAACATTCATTTCTCAAAGTGAAATTCACACAAGCCATAGTTGTTATAGAGAGCTTCGGGAGACTTTTAAAGTAAATCCTCTCGGTTACAAGCCTTCAACCATGCCAATTTAAATTTTTTTCTAGTTCAGTCCCTTACCCTCCCCCACCAAGTTTTTGGGCTAGTAATTGCGTCTGATCGGCAGTTATTTTTTATACAATTCAATTACAATTCGGGTGAAATAATGAGGAAAAATAATAAGTCGTTCCGAAAAATGTCTTAACAATATCTCTCATGTTGTAACATATTATCTTCGAAGCCCCGTCTTTACTTTGTGAAATCTGGAATACCATGGGCTCTCTTGATACAAGTCTAAAACACTTTCGATAATGGTAGAGAACTTTCTCTCGGAATAGAACGTAGTCAGTCCTAAAATACTGAACTCACAATTATTCGAATAGAAAATGTTTACTAAATAATGTACTTTTTAACCCCCCCCCCCCCCCCAAGCTTATGCCGTAATTTCTTGTGATTTAGCACTAATTTCTTCGTTATCACTCATTTTAAATTGTCGACTAGACACTAATAGACACAGTGGCAGCAAGTAGATAAAACAATTGCTTGCTTCATGGATGTAACCATATACAGTACCAATCCACAAACAATGAACTTTCTAAAAATATGATTATTAATTGAATTTTAATAGGGAGTTGTAACGAAAATTGTATGAATTTGCTTTTTCGACAATTGAAAATAGTAATGAGATCAAATTCAGCAGGTTAAATGTTACATATTCCATCATCTTTTGAAATATTGAACGGAAAAGGCCGCCATTAATTTAGAATACACGTGTATTCAAATGAGCCATTACCTAACAGCTGTAAAATACTGAAATATTAAAATCGGTCTACAGTTAATTTCACCAATGAATGAAATAAAAAGTGCTGTGTAATTACAAATTAAAGCAGAAGATTCAATATATAATATCACATGGGACACGTCAGACACGATCGAATGCCATTCGTGGTGTTTGACAAGAGAGAAGTTTTTGGTGAATTTCTTCCTAGTAACCTAGAGCTTGTCGTTTCTCTTGAATTGGTGTTTTTCGTTCAATGGTCTTTTCATGAGTGTGCAAGTGTGCTGATATGATTTCGATCCAAATGTGGGAAACCTATTACTATAAAAAATATCGCTGAACACATTGGCAGGAAATGTCAGTTCATCACAAAGATTTGTGATAACACCTTAAATTTCTAGTAGATCAATGATATCCTCTAGTTCTGATTCAGACATTGATTTGAAAAATTGACCAGATCATACGCTTTGGTCTTCGTCCAATTCAATCTCGAATACACTATACAATTTCATAAATGAATCACAAACAACTACTCGTAGATTTTCGTTCACGAGAAATATTTCCAGTGAGCAATAATTGAAATCCTTCATGAAGTAAAATATTTGCATTCGGCTTTTCATTGTTCGATAAATTAAAGTTATTACGAACGTTAATCATAAAAGGTGTATAAATATTTTCATTTCCGCGGTGAACGAGACATAAATTATGTTTTTATATTGGACATTTCAGCGCAATATTGATCCTAGTCGGACAACGACTCACCGATAGCAAAATCCAATATTTGAGGCATTTATTTTTATTTGCTGTTTGTTGTACACTCGATGGAAATTTCAAAATGAAAAACGTTGTTGATTTGTGGCTCGAATGAATCAATGCTGAAACAGTGATAGGTCTCCCGAACGATACTGTCGGGAATAGATGACATCAGGTACAAGAAGTCCCAGCAATCAAACTTTATAATGGAAAATGAAATTCGGAAAATAGTGAAAATAGTATATTTTCGGCTGCAAGACAGCAGAATCTTTCTTGGTTTCTTGAGAAAATACTCTGACGCACTCTTTCTTCCTGTACGGAGATTAAAAAAAAATACATTGCATATTAATTTCGCAAACCGATGGGAAGTATTGACATTTTCGACATTATTTTTGAAAGAAACGGACATTTCCCTGAATCTGGTATAAGACAACGGAGAATAACTGTTGCATCTGAGTTCTAGAATGCAATTTGTCGCTGCAACTCGGGAAAATTGCATGTATCCATGAAAGTGTTTCAAGTCGCATGGATCTTTTCTGGTGCGCTAAGTTGGAGCGACTTAGTTATTTCTGTAGTGAATTTGTTGCCGTGAACTAAGATTAAGACTAAGTGGTGGCACCATTGTGAAGTATGACAATTTTGAATGTTTCAATTACAGCAATCAATTATTTATTACAATAACAAAAATTTATTTTGAAGGGCCAATTTATACATCTCTGTTTTACAGTAAGTTACACACTTTATTCAACAGAATTAGGTGGTCATTGATCACATCCCTTGGTGGGAACAATAGCGGCGAAACTTCAATTTCGACGCTTTTTTAATTAAAACAAACAAAACACTGGATTGCATCGCTAATGCATCAATTACTAGACCATTTCATCCCTACCCTAAGGACATATATATGTGTTGAGCTCTAGGAATAAGCAAGTGAAATAACTTTCAGATCCGTCTTATTTTTTCAGACAAATGATGACAAAAGATATAATGGTTGACACAGGATGTGTATTTTATGTAGGTTTAAGGTCTTCATTGAAGGGTATATTTGAGTTTTAAATTTTTTGTCAATGCTTTTTCTATAAATTTTTCCGGGTATCCATTTATTTATAGTGAAAATTTGGTTATACAAGGAGTTGCTGACTAATTGGTCTTGTTCTATCCAAAAGGAACTGTTTTTCAGTTTACGCAGCAACTTGTCAGGGTGAATAGAAGTCTGCTCTTTTACAGTTGTATAGATTCCAATTTTTTTTTTTTCAGATTGTGGTAGGTTAGAAACCCAGAAAACTACGAAACACAGAAGTTATGATATAGGTTGGACTGATATATTATTAGTAGTAGTGCATCTTTGTCATACACACCCTTTCTTTCAATGTGTCTCTGTTGTTTTTTTCCTTTAAGTCTGTCTGACACTCGGTTTCGTGATCGAAAATGCATGACTTCAAAAACGTTAGGTTATTAGGTTGACAATGTTTCTTGCTGAATAGTATATAGTTAGATATAACGATGAAACCCGTGTATAGTTAGATATATTGAAACCTGTTAGAAAAACTTATGAGATTGATAAAAACGTTATTCAAGGCAATAAATCACGAATGTTGAGTTTAGAACAATAATTATGGGAGAAAATTTACAAAAAAATGTGGAAAAAAGGTCAATTCAATATTTCGGAACCCGACTTGAGATATTGATAGATTTTATTGAAGCACTGTTACAGGGAGATGGGATCTGTTCGACTCATTTTAATTACCTTTTCTCAATTGTTTCAGGTGTTAACTGGCAACAGCAACACGTACTTAGTGGTAAGGCAGAGGCTAGAGTTGCCGTTTATCGCAAGCAAAGTACGCTTCATTCCCTATAGTGAACATCCAAGAACAGTTTGTATGAGGGTGGAGTTGTATGGCTGCGCTTGGGAACGTAAGTAGAACAATATTTAGTTATAGACTCCCAGTTCACTCGTTTTGTCAATATAGTTACTTCGACGATCACATATGATTCTGAAAATATTTTTGTTTCATAATTTCTTCTCGTTTATCTAATCAGCGATCAGTAAACATTTTCGCACTGTCATTGCATCCGAACCATTCTTCCCTTCTAACGATATCAATTGATATTCTATATGCTCAAAAAAAAGCTCTGTTTGAAAAATATTGTCAGGTTTTTAGGTTCACAAAATGAGGTGTGAACCTGTAATGGAGGTGAAACGACGATTCCAAAAGAGCCACAACTATAAAAATAAATAAGATACAAAGGAAAAAGAGTACCTACAAATACTGAATGAGACAGGTAATCCTTACGCAAACAAATTTAGAAGATCTTCACAATATGCGTTCATTCAGCTGTTCATATCCTGAGGATAATTAATGTGTCGCGATATTTGCTAACCGCCGGGAAACATTAAATTCACATGTAGAAGCTTGCATTAACCGCCTTCCTATTAACACAAAAGCATCTGCGTTAGATAATGTTACCTTGCGGTCTGGTGTACAAACACCAAGAGGCTTTAATCAACTGATGACTGAATGCTCTACTGAACAGCAAAGCGGTTCTCCCATATGATCGAATATTTGGAACAAGAGACAAGACAGATAATTTGACCGGAACAGTATCAGGTATGTTGATTGTCCCAATAACGACGTAAAAGGTTGAGATGATTGCAATGATTATTGAAAAGAGGTATTTATGTATGCCATCTTGTATCTGGTGCGATCAATAGAAGTAGTTATATATCAGTATCACTAGATGAACTATGCTGATCACTTACAACTCGGATAAGATGAACCACTCAGCAATCCTGATACTTCATATTTGGTGATTTTGATTGAATAGCTTTTCTGAGGTACTTATGAATATGATTTTATGAGTTGTGCATCTCCAAATCGTATGGTATATTCCATTAACATTTTTCAAATCTCAGGCACATCTCTTGCTCTCAGTCAGCTTAGAAAATCTGATGGTTAGTCTCAGTCGCTTGTGGCTGACTGATAATATGACACGATAGCCTATTGTACTCAAAGATGAGAAATTATTGAAAATATCTCATTTACCTAAATAATACTTGATTTGCTCATTGTTGCGCCGCAAACAAAAATGAACTAGGTGCTATACTTCCCCATCGAGTTTTTTGGCAACCTCCATATTGTGGTCGTCAGTGTTCCATAAGACAAATACCGTAGATCTTCAGGGAATCATTCTTACACTTTTTCCGCCTGGCATCGTCGATTTTTCAAGAGAAGCTTCCTGTCTAACACATAAGTAAACATATTAGCTTATTGTAAAACTTTTTATAATGATTTCTTCTTCAAAACTACCATATTGCCCTGCAAAACCCGATATTAGTGACGGAGAAATGTGGATGAGTTGGGACGAAACAAATATCCAAAGATAATTAGGTGAAAAGCAAAGTTCGAGAAAATTCTTTTCGTTGATTCAAAAATGACATTCATTAAGAAATCATTGATTCATCAATTCCAGGGTCAGAGATCAGAAGATCAATGTAGCATCATTTCAGAATTTGGGATGAATAACTTTTATTCCATAACGAGAAAAGCCAACGAGATGACACCGATTAAATGGATTCTAATGTTAATAATCTACCAAAATCAGTCAGTCTCCGCATCAAGAATGTTTCAAAATATTTCCTAGTCTCTCCCCCTTGTTCACGTTACTAATGGACCGGTGTCAGATGATCATCTTTCCAGCTACTCTTATTGGAACAGGGACCGAGGCTGGGACATATTATAGCAAATGCTAATATATGCCTTAGAGAGAGTTAACGCAACTTCCATAACACTATCCTCGTTCAACCGGAATTCTCTGTCGCTGCAATTTCTCGCGGCGACTTGTCGCTGCGAGATATGTCATTTAGCTGTCAGTTTGCATTGCCGATATTAAAAAATAGCACTGAAGGTTACCAAGATGAATGCCTACATTATCACAACTGATATATAATTTCATACATTTCTAATATTTGATGTTGTAATTAAATCACCTTATTACTCAACTTAATTCCTCAAGTCTCGAAAAGTAATTGAAATGTTGAAAATCAATATTCTTCACAATGATGCCACCACATATTTGTGGTGTGCGGCAACAAATTCACCATAGAAGTAACTAAGTCGCTGCAACTTATCGCACCAAAAAAGATTCATGCAACTCGAAAAACTTGCATGAACACATGCAATTTTCTGGAGTTGCAGGGACAAACTTGCATCTTCGAAACAGGCTCTAACTTGATCAGTAGATTCATTCATTTTTGGTTTGCAATCCAGCTGATTCCATTGCATCGGTTGGAGCAGATGATTTGGCAAAACTAAATCAGTGTTATTTGACATTTTCTACCCGTCCTCACTTCAGTAAAATTATTCGTGCTTCCGATTGAAAATTGTAAAAGTGAAAGTAAAAAATCTTGAAAATAAATTACATAAAGTAGAACCTCGCAGAAGTAACCTATTGAAGACTGAATATTCACGAAGATGTTTCTACTTCCAATAACTGGTATGACGAAATTAATTGTAATGTAAATGGTGATTACACAGTTTCAACGAGAAGTGAGCGGTGTTTGGAGTTTCTTATAGGAAAAGCGGAGCCCAGCTCAATCTTCATTTTATTTATATACAGTGCTTTTCTTTAATGTCCCCCTCTTTTATATTTTCAACAGGTTGACTAAAAAAATTGAAACTTGGGATAATGAAATTGGAGCAAAATTAACAGATAAAAATTTCAAGATGGCGACTAGGTTTTTCTCTGACATATGGCAATCCTAACAACCCGATAAGGTTTAATAGGTTATTTTTTGTTAATAAAAAAATACAAAATGTCAGTGCGACAACGAATATCATTGTTCAGTTCAAATATTCTCATGAAATTTTCGATTTCTCAAGTAAATACCACGTAAACTATTTTCAAATTGGTCAATTGATCGAAATTCAACAGGGAAACTGTAATTGAATATGCTGAAAACTACTTTTGAACCTTTCTGTTCGATATGGATATTATTATTTCAACAAGATGGAGCACCACCACATAACTCAGGTCAAGTAAGAAACTATTAGGATAATATTTTCCATGGTCGTTGGATTGGCCATCAAGGTCCTACGGAACGACCAGCCCGCTTGCCAGATTTGACACCTTTAGAATTTTTAAATGAGCTATTTGAAGAAAAAAGTGTACGAAACTGAACATACGGCAGAGAATAATAATTTATATTCTGGAAATATCGACGTTGCTGTGTTCGAAAATGTTCGACGTGAAATATCGGAAGGGCTGTTATTATATCAAGATGTTCAAGGCAACCATTTCGAGCATCTTCTGAACTGAACTCAACTTATTTCCTCAATGTATGAGTTCGAATGTCGATGTATTCAGACAATTATTAGATGTTACGCCATTTTGTATTATGTGAAGATATTGATTTCATATTCTAGGGTTGTAAACTATTCGTCAGGAGCTTCTGAATCATGTATCACAAGACCCCCTTTCCATTTAATTTTTTTTCCGATGGCGCGCCAGTCGCCATCTTGAAATTTTCATCTGTCAATTTTACTCCAAAATATAGTATTAATGAATCAATTTCATTATGCATAAGTTTCAATTTTTTCAGTGAACCCGTTCAAAAAATAAAAAGGGGGAGGAACAAAGAGAAGCACACTCATATGTGTACAGTTATTTTCTAGTTTTCCTATTATAAACATACTGTATGTTTCTTGGGAACGTAGATAATATAATGATATGATAAGATAGTTTCATCTATCAATATTGGTCTATGACTCTGGCAGAATTGCGCTTTCTGTTTGGGGTGTGAGCAACGTTGATCTAAAAAGAATTTCTCTTTCAGTTATCATTTCTCAGACGTTTGCTAGTAGCATATATTGATAGGTGATACATGAAAGTATCGAAATACACTTTTCCGTAACTTAAGAGCGATGAATAGTAATAATTAACCATCAATACTGTGAATATAACGGAAATTTCGGCACACTTCAAATATCTGAGTACTGAGTAGTATCTTCCATAACAAATAGTTGTTCTTATTCTGGTTTTTGGGATGACGAATAACATGATCTGTTCGTGATCGCGCTTTGTAGGAACAAAAGAATATTCCTGCTATAACCAAATTAATATCATGAACAAACAATTTTACCGCTTCAATGTTTGCCGTCTTTACTTCTAGGGATCTAAGGACAACAAGAGTAATTCATCTCTCAGGCAAACAGCTCACCATTGTGCTCGCTGGAGATATTCAGATATGGTACGAACCACTTCAAAAACGAATGAAACCACCGTAAAATGAATATTTAACTTGGCATAACAGATGTGTGGCACAGGGAAAGGTCTTTATCATGTAGAATGAAAGGAGCCCTTATTGTTGGCTGTTTATATTTAATTAGGTCCCGAGTTATGGGACACCGATGACCTGAACGCCCTCTAACCACACGCGCCACATACGCCCCCCAGGAAGCGGATGCTGTGTCAGCCCAATTTGATAAGAAGTTTATATAAACTGTTTTGTATGACGCCTCTCGTCACTCTTTACTTGTTCTTAGTGTTATACAGAATATAAGTAAATTGTCATTTTCCAATTTCAAAGTTTTTCCTTCTTTTTAAAAATTGTTTTCGCAAAGCCACGACGAAAACTGGCGCAGTCGTTCGGATTTTGTCAAACGAAGTTCTTATCGCATATTATTTCGTTTCGTATCAACGATTCATTGGCAAGAACCACCCGAAGAAGCTGAGGAGCCGAGATTTTGGAAAAACCTGCCGGACAAGGACAAGCATCGCCGAATCCGACTTCACGAAGACCAGGGACAACAGACAAGCATCGCTGGACTCCTATTGGCACCCTAGACGTTAAGGTAGAATTAAGAAGAAACAAAGAAGCAAAGAAACAAAGAAACAAAGAAACCAGAAGACTGATTAGACTAAGAATGATAACTACGATCATCGCAATACTGTAAGTCGAATTTAAGTACATTCCAAACCTTTCCAAATCCCATATTTGACCCTACCCTTAAGTGATTGTATTATAATTTTTCGTTATATTTAACATATCTTTCTGAATTTCATTCAATTTGCGCGAACAAGTTTTATGAATTTTGAGAACGATTTAGATAACTTAGCTAACCTATTAGAAACTTCATTTAGAGAAAATATGCCAGAAACAACTAATTATCAATTATTAAGATTACATATCGATACTATTCCACAATATGAAGGAAATCCTCACACATTAGGAATTTTCCTAGATACTTGTGAAAACCTCATTGCCACATTTCAAAGTCAAACCGATCAAACATTAAATAGATTTTTATTGAGAGCAATTATTGGAAAATTATCAGGCAGAGCACTAACACTCATTGGTTCTCGCATAGAATTAAAAACTTGGACAGATATAAAAGCTGCTTTACAACTTAGTTTTGGTGATCAAAGAAATCTTGATTGTTTAGTACAGGATTTAATTTCTCTATCACCCACAAAAAATGAATCGCCGTATAATTTTGGTATGAGATGCCAAGATTCTAGAAGTCTTATAGTATCAAAAATTAATAATTCCCTAATAACACCTCAAGAAAAAATTTTACAAATAAACAACTACGATGAATTAGCTTTAAAAACATTCATTCGAAACCTCTCAGGACAATTACAAAATAACGTCAGATTAAGAAACCCAGATTCACTCGAAAAAGCAATGTCACTAGTCATTGAAGAAGAAAACTTCCTTTATTCACAAAACAGAGTAAATAATGTAAATACGCATTCCGTTAAACTATTTAATAGAGTCACGCCATTACATCAAAAACCTAATATATCTAACCCTCCAAAAATTTATTATCCCCCAATTACTCAAAATAATTATAGACCCCCTCAAAATAATTTCGTGAAACCAAACTTTCCACCATTTCTAAATCAAATGAATAATAATCAAAGAATACCATTCCAATCATTTCAAAGACCTCAATTTACACCTCTAACTTGGAAACCAAATAATAATTTCCCCACGCAAAAACATCCATTTTTCACAAATCAACAAACACAAAGAATACGATATCCACAACCAACAAACCAACAATTTAAACCTGAACCCATGGACACATCTTCAGGAAATACAAAAATAAAACCTCAAAATAATTTCCACGCCACCGAACTTTTCAACCAAGAATTTCAAAATGAATATGACCCTGAAAATTACTATTTTGAAAGCGAACAAGATTTTGAATCATTCTGTAATGAAAACTATCAATATCAACCGGAAAATGAGACATCGCATTCTCATACTGTTGAGAATCCACATAATTCGGAATATGAAAATCCATATAATAACTATGAAAACGAAAATATAAATTCAAATTTTCACAAAGAGGATGTTTCACAGGACCAAACATAATAACATATCTAGTCAAAGCTAACCTACCATATATCTTTATACCGGAATTAAACGCTAATTTTCTTATAGATACGGGAAGTACAAGAAGCCTCATTAAACCAGAACTAGCTTATAAATTTTATAGGAATAATATTTTTAAAGAAGATTTCAACATACAAACTGCACATAACATCAGCTACCATGATGAAGTAGTCAACATCCCCATTTTCAAACAATTTAATGAGAACAAAATTCATAAATTTTACCTATTCAATTTCAGTAACAAATATGATGGATTAATCGGAATAAACTTTCTTGAACAAATAAAAGCATCTGTAGATCTTAATACAAAACAAATAATAACACCCCGTGCTAAAATACCCATAATTTACGAATCGGAAAAATATTCTAACTTAAAAAAAAAACTTGAAAAGAATAATCATATTATAAATGTTCCTCCTCGAACAACGATGATAGTTAAAATACCCGTTAATAAAGAAAAAGGCATAGGATTTCTGAAATATAGAAAATTTGAAAAATTAGTCGAATCACCTCAAGCCCTTGTTAATATCGAAAATCACTTTGCATATACTACGATTACAAATGCACATACTCTTCCAATCAGAATATCAATTGGCAAACCACTTAACATTGAATTATTAAATATGATCGAAACAAATTTTATTGAAAAAATGGAAACTGATGAAGAATTAGATACATTCAAAGATAATTTACTAAAAGCTAACATGAAAAATTTACGACTTGACCACTGTAATAAAGAAGAAAAGGAAGCTATAAGAAACCTTTGTTTTAAATATAGAGACATTTTCTATAATGATAAAATTCCATTAACTTTCACAAATGAAATCCGACATAAAATAAAACTGACAGACGAAAGCCCTATTTTTACTAAGACCTATAGATATCCCGAAGTTCACAAACAAGAAGTTAAAAATCAAATTCAAAAAATGTTAAACCAAGGAATAATACAACCATCAACTTCACCTTTTTCAAGCCCTATTTGGATAGTTCCAAAGAAATTAGATGCCTCTGGACAAAAAAAATGGAGACTTGTTATTGACTATCGTAAACTCAACGAACGAACCGTAGATGATAAATACCCATTACCAAACATAAACGATATTTTAGACAAGTTAGGAAAAAGCCAATATTTTACAACATTGGATCTAGCAAACGGTTTTCATCAAATTGAAATGCACCCTGATGACATTCAAAAAACCGCTTTTTCAACTGAAAATGGACATTACGAATACAAGCGAATGCCCTTTGGTTTAAAAAACGCCCCAAGTACCTTTCAAAGAGTAATGGATAATATTCTACGAGGACTACAAAACGAAACTTGCTTAGTATACTTGGACGACATAGTAATTTTCAGCACATCTCTCCAAGAACACATCGAACGTTTACAAAATGTATTTGAAAGATTAAGACAAGCCAATTTCAAAATTCAATTAGACAAATCAGAATTTTTAAGAAAAGAAACGAACTATTTAGGACATGTAATAACACCAGACGGAGTAAAACCGAACCCAGATAAAATAGACGCGATAAAAAAATTCCCTATACCAAAAACGCCCAAAGAAATTAAAAGCTTTTTAGGACTTATAGGCTACTACAGAAAATTCATTAAAGACTTTGCAAAAATAACGAAACCATTAACCTTATGTTTAAAGAAAGAGTCGAAAGTAATACACGATACAAAATTCATAACAGCATTTAACACCTGTAAAAATCTTTTGATTAATGCACCTATACTGCAATATCCAAATTTTCAAAATGAATTCATTTTAACAACTGATGCATCGAACATAGCATTAGGAGCCGTTTTATCTCAAGGAACAATTGGTTCAGATAAACCAATAGCTTTTGCCTCAAGAACTTTAAATGAATCAGAACAAAAATATAGTACCATAGAAAAAGAATTACTCGCTATCGTATGGGCCTGCAAATACTTTAGTCCTTACTTATTTGGCAGAAAATTTACGATATACACAGATCACCGCCCCCTTGTTTGGTTATTTAAACTCAAAGAGCCTAACTCAAAACTAGTACGCTGGAGACTAAAACTTGAAGAATTTGACTACGAAGTTGTATATAAAAAAGGTAAACTAAATACAAACGCCGACGCATTATCTAGAATTCAAATAAATGCTATAGAAAATGAATCAACGACTAATAACCCCGGAGATATAGTCGAAGAAACCATATCTTTATTAAGAGATTTATCAGAACACCCTATTGCAAGTACAAGTAAAACCCAACCTAAACAAAAAATTAAAATTTTATCAGATATCCAAATTAAACCACCCGAACGGACTAAAGAACCAACACCCTCAGAAGAAGACTCAGATAATACCCAACACAGTAACGCAAATGAAACGACTAATGATGGAATAAAAATTTATGATGAAATAATAAATAATAAACTCAATCAAATATTAATTTTTCCGCACATCTACCCCATATTAAAAGTTAAACATGAAAATTATAAAAATCATAGAATATACACAGTCAAAATTCCAGAAAAAAATAACGAAGCCTTAATATTCGAATTTTTCAGAGATTACACTATTCAAAACAAAACATATTGTATGTATTTCCATTCTGAAAAACTTTACCAAGATTTCAACAAAGTATACTTATAACATTTTTCAGAAAACGGACCAAAAGTCATTAGATGCACGAAAAACGTTAATACTGTAACTAACAAAGAAGATCAACTTCTATTTACAAAACACCACCATGAAAGTAAAACAAACCACCGAGGAATTAACGAAACTTTAGAAAAACTAAAACGAAATTATTATTGGATTGATATGAAAACGACCGTCACAGACTATATAAACTCGTGTGACATATGTCAAAGAACAAAATACGCTAGGAAAAACCCCTATGTACCTCTCATGCTAACGGAAACACCTTCAAAGCCTTTTCAAATTGTTCACATAGACATATTTCAATATGACAAACAACTGTACCTAACATTAACTGACGCATTTTCAAAATTTGCCCAAGCAATACCAATCGAAGGAAAAACCGCTATTAATATTAGTAAAGCCCTAATTAAATATTTTTCATCTTTCGGAATACCAGAAAATCTAATCATAGATAATGGATCAGAATTTAATAATGAAACAGTAAAAGAAATTTTAAACCTGCATGAAATAAAAATTCATTTTACCACCCCTAAACATCATGAATCGAATGGAATAGTTGAAAGATTTCATTCAACAATTATAGAACACCTAAGAATATTACAAGAATTATATCCAGAAGAAAATGATCTTATGGATTACGCGATAATAGGTTATAATGAATCCATACACAGTTCTACGAATTTCAAACCTTTTGAATTAGTTTTTGGACACACAAATTCACGTGATCCCTATGAATTATTTACGCCAACCTCCTTTTTCACGGATTATGCCGAAAACCATAAAAAGAAATTAGAACATGTATATGATAAAACAAAACGGTTAATTGAATCAAAGAAAGAAAAAGTAATTGAAAAAACAAACATACATGGAAATACTAATGACGATTATCAAGTAGGACAAACCGTATTTAAGCAAACTCAAGAAAGAAATAAAAAATTAAATAAATTTACCGGACCTTTTACTATATCAAAATTACTAGAGAGAAACAGAGTTGAAATAACAAATAAAAATAACCCTAATAAAAAAGAAATCGTTCATATTAAAGAACTAAGGAAAAAACTTCTTATTTCAGACTCTTCGCCCAAACCAACGCGGAATTGACACCAACATTCCACGAACTTAACGATAACCCTGGACTACTACCACTGAAATTAGGAAATGCCCAAAATAAAATAGACCAATGGTCGTTTGTTCAAGTATTTGACATAACAAATGTAATAAGAGAATTCACTATTCTAAAAGAGAGACTTGACAGATTGAAATTTGCCATCGATAACAAAACGTATGGAACTAGCTACAAAGCAGAATTTTATAATTCTTATTACTTGACAGAACTATTAGAAAAGAAAATAACAACCCAAATCAAACAACTTAATCCGCTAATTAAAAGAAGACCTAAAAGAGGACTTATCGACGGATTAGGATCAATTATAAGATCAATAACTGGCAATTTAGATCAAAATGACGCAGAAAAATATGATAGAGCGATTGAAATACTTTCTTCAAATCAAAATAAAATGAAAACGCTTGTATCAGAGCAAATTACACTTTTACAAAGATCAATCGATAATTTTGAAAATAATACAAAAACTCTTCTACACAATCAAGAACTCTTACAATCACGTCTAGAACTTATTGAAAATCTCATACACACTCAAGAAGTAGAAAAAATTGAAACTGAACAATTCTTGATAGTACAATTAACAATTTCACAAATAACAACCGCATTCCAAGCAATATATGATATCCTAGAGAAAATTGAAATTGCTATAACTTTCTCAAAACTAAACATTTTTCATAATTCCATGGCTGAACCAAATGAAATCTTAGATGAAGTTGAGAAAATAAATAAATATTTAACTGTAGGAAAATTACCATTTGAACCAAAGCTTGATAATATATTATTATTCGAAAAAATAATGGAAATTAGTGCATATTCAAAACAGAATAAGGTAATCTTCATAATTGATATACCTATAGTCGAAATCGAGAATTATAATTACTATCATTTATATTCCTTACCAACTCCTAAAAATAACTCATTTCAAATGATAATTCCGAAATCCAAATACCTTATCCTGAACGAGCAAAATTATGTACTTTTCGACATAAATTGCCATGAAATTGTAAATGAAGAATTTTTGTGTCAACTCAACAATCCTGAAGTAATCACAGAAGATGCCCCATGCGAAATTCAAATGCTAAAATATTCAAAGAGATTGACAAACTGCAACTTAGTACCTGTTGAAATAAATCGAATGAAAATTCAAAAGATAGAAGAAAACAAATGGATTATTATCACTCCAAGCCAAAAGGTCGCAAAACAAATTTGTCAAAATAATCGAGAGTCAATCCCTCTCCAAGGAACTTTTGTTTTAGAACTTGCATCTCAGTGTGAAATAAAAATAGAAAATACAGTCATGAGAAGTTTTCAAAATCCAACAATTGAATTCAAACCATTCAAATTTCCAAAACTAGATTTTGAAAATAATCATTCAAATTTTAATTTCAAATTTCGAAAAATCGATCCGATTAAACTGGAAGCCCTCAACCTAGACGAAATGAAACACATCCAAGAAACGCTGGAAATCAAGAAAGAAGAAAGCAAGAAAATCCTGGATGTACCAATTAGTTCGAAATCGATTGATATTTGGACAATTATTTTATATGTCATATTTTTCATAGTTATCCTGTATGGAGTCTACCGTTTCTATGTAACTAGATGCCGAGCCATACCGGATGCCGTAACAAAGGAAGAACCCAAGGTCGCCTTCAGAAATTCCGCAGTTAACCCGGAAATTTCACTCTAAGGATGGAGGAGTTATGGGACACCGATGACCTGAACGCCCTCTAACCACACGCGCCACATACGCCCCCCAGGAAGCGGATGCTGTGTCAGCCCAATTTGATAAGAAGTTTATATAAACTGTTTTGTATGACGCCTCTCGTCACTCTTTACTTGTTCTTAGTGTTATACAGAATATAAGTAAATTGTCATTTTCCAATTTCAAAGTTTTTCCTTCTTTTTAAAAATTGTTTTCGCAAAGCCACGACGAAAACTCCCGTCTCCCTTACGCAACGTAACTACAAAAGATGCTGCCCGAGGCACGATAAAAACTGAGAAAATGAATGCTGTTTGTAGTTACCCGCATTAAGCAAGTAATCTAGTAAGCTGCGCTACCACGCTGACGTTTCGCTAATTGAGGTTCGCTTTCAAACGGGCCACACTCGGATCTAGTGAGAGATTGTTCTGTTCGGGTCAGAGGTCACTTGATTCAGCCAGTGTAGTGGAATACTGTCTTGAGACAATAACATGAAGGAAACTATGGTTTTATCTGCATAATCTACTCTATTGTGAGATAGTTCACTTTCAGGATATAATTGAACGCGGATAACGTCTGGCATGGAGTGGCAAAATCGATATCATTTATTTGTTCAACTTCATTTTGAAGATCGACTGATTTTCCTATCTCCGTTTTTTGTATAAACCCGTTTCTAACCCGCACAACTTGCAGTCTTCCATCTGAGCGGTATATTAGCCTGGTCAACTGAACTTTGGACAATGTTTGTCAAAATTTCTTCAGCTTACGAGAATCTATGACATTTTTACGTGACAAATCCTCTCCATGAAATCACACATAACATTCATGATCACCTAAATTGCTTCTCAGACTGTCAAGATCAAAGTTCATATATATATATATATACATATATATATATATATATATATATATATATATATATATATATATATATATATTCACCACTTGAAAATGAGCAACTTGGAAAAATATAATATTCTCTGCAGATAACATAGA
Organism: Zygogramma bicolorata; assembly: GCA_032362365.1. Lineage (NCBI taxonomy): Eukaryota > Metazoa > Arthropoda > Insecta > Coleoptera > Chrysomelidae > Zygogramma > Zygogramma bicolorata. The sequence continues at coordinate 39,417 of JAVJAQ010002930.1, forward strand.
TTTCACAGGGGTATATCTGTTACACTGTAGTATGATCCTCATTCCACGTTTTCGCAGCTTTTGCAATGAGGAGACACAATTATTATCTAGTAAGAAGAGCAAACTAGAACAATAAACAAAATGTGGCTGTATGATTGTTCTGTAAACAGTGGAAGTAGATTGAAATGATAAATATGTTCTTACTCTAGAGAAAAAATATAGTCTTATTTTATATTTTTTTCATTAATTATTTTTCAATAAATGTAGTTGAAATGTGATTTGAAATGAAGAGTGTTGTCTACAATTACACCAAGATATTTTACTTCTGTTACTATATCTATTCCATTTTCATTAATCTCTATATTCAAATCATAGGTTTCAATTTGATTGTGCCTATATTTTGAAGATATAATCATAGCTTTAGTCTTATAGTCTATTCGTTTATATCTGTCTCGCTCTCTGCCGCTCTCTCTCTCTCTCTCTCTCACCCTTTGCATTTCTCTCTATATTCATCACAATAGAGCAGTTTTGTTGAATTATCCGAACCAATAACTCATTCAGCCTCCCGAATGAATAACAGATCAGATGAAACAGTAACAGAAAACGCACAACAAAGGCATCAAACTGTCCTAAAAAATTGATAGGCTTCAACGTAACATCATAGCGCGTCCGTTGAAAGCGTTTCATCAAAAACCGTGTTGAAAACTAGGTGCGATGCCATCTCGTAGTCCGTATGAAATGTCCGATGTTCGGCTCCACGGTATGAATAAATAAATTCAATTTCGCGACGTGTAGTTCGACCTCGGCTTTTTATGTTTGCCGTGTTTTCGATGGGGAGAGGTGTATAGACTCGGAACGATATGATCGGATCAATTTTGAATGTTACCAGAACGTTTTCGACGCCGAACCCGAGCAAATTGCGTTACGAAAGGGTTTGATGCGATCCGTGCCATTGAGTTTATTAGATTCGATGTTTCAATCAACGGAATGAAGTTGTCATTATCGCGAATAGAATGGAAAAAAGTGACTCGGTGTTTTGGAGATGTATGTGATGCGATTACTGTTGAATGATCACCTCTTCTAGTAAGCATTCTAGATTGGAAGCAAAAATGAGATTTTGATTCTCAATCAGTTCATTTCGAACCTAGTTTCAAGTTGTAAATTAACTAACTCATTGAGAAGAGCAATAAGTCGTGAACCTCGATCTGTTCTTCACTCAATTGGAACTTTGATCTTCTCATTGGAGTATGGAAAGTGATCATATCACTTTTAACGTGTACACACCAACCTAGTGGAAGAATGAGCGCTCAACCAAACACTATATTGCAGACCAAATGAACAGCATCTTCACGCCACTTTCCAGAAATTAAACATCTCCAAATTATTAAGTCGTTTTGTAAGTACAGCATCTACCTATTGCTTCTTGACATAATTCTCTAGCTCATGCCTAGTATATGTTCATTGTTGAAAATGTCCCTAATATATAATTAATAATATTGCTTATTTGTAGCAATAATTGAGGTATATCAGCTTCTAATGATCTACAAGGCTCAGATACGACCTGTCCTGTAATATAGTTCAGGTCGGCATCAAAACATTCAGTGAGGCTTCTTGGTGGTGATTCTTCGTTCACAGACTCTTCATTGGAATATCGTAGAAGGTTCGGTGACTTATCTCCCTTCTATAGATATTTTCATGGTCGGTGCTCTCCTGAATGGTTATCAATCGTTCCACCCTTGGCAATATCTACACGGATGACTCGACCCACCCTTTGTTGTGAGTTTGGAGACCTGTCGAACCTCTCTTGTTCAGCGATATTTTTCAATAGAACAGCTTCGGAACTCCTTGCCGAGAGAGGTTTTTCCTAAGGCTTACAAACTTCACAAATTCAAAGTGAATGTTAATTCGTATCTCCTGTCCTTTGATTCAGGCGGTATTTTTTAAACATTACAGGGCTTCTCGTGTGAATCTGCATATGAAAAAATAATTGGCGTACCGAATGCATTCATTGAAACTTCTTCTATTGGCTACCAATTGAATATAATAGTAGATTATACCACGAGTCAATAATAATAGCCATTATTGCGAGTAGTATACTCTACTTTATTTACGACAAATTCATTTATTTTAGATTTTCAATGAACAACTTTATTTGTCAATAACATTTATTTTAGATTTTTAATGAACAACTTTATTTGTCAACAACATTTAAATTAGTGACAGTACATTTAATAAACTGAATTGGTCGTAAATTATGATTAACTTTGGAAGAGTTTTCAACACGAATATTTAGAATTTCGGTTGCTGTAAAAGAAGAAGTTGCTTCATTACTATTTATCTGTTTGGCAATAGTATCTGCTGTAGTTGTTTTGTTTCTCATAGACTGATCAATGTATCCTTCAGCTACTTGGGTAGATTTCCAGCCCCCATGACGCTTCAATCCAGTTATATCGCCTCCTCCATCAATGTACAGAGTGGCAGATGATCTGCGATAACAATGGCCGGTATAACTTTAAGGATTTGGCAAGTTTAAATATTTGGCAATTTGTCTACCAATGTCTGCAAATTTGTTTTTTCCTATACGTTGTATTGTACATTTCGATTTTTGATAATTTAGGAAGAATGAATTGGTTTCTACATGTGACGGACGGAGATCGATGTACTTCTTTACAATATTGTAAAACGTACTGTTTATGGTGAATTTTCGTACAATTTTAGTTTTAGTCTTGGGTATTGTTATCAATAACTCTGTTTGGAAATCCTTCACGTCTTCTATCTTCATTTCATAAAGCTCGTTTGAGCGGCATGCGCCCATAATTCCAATAACTAATATAACCTGAATCAAATAAGAACATGAGTTTTTGAATAGATCAGATTAAATATGAACATTTACCTTATGCAAAAGAAAAATTTCATCAGGAGCTCTGTCAATAAATTTCCTAATTTCTTCCGGGGTCAGAGTGGAAGATTTCTTTGCTTGAAATCCTTCAGATTTTCTTTTTAAAAACGCTCGTAGTTTCTTATATTTTTCCAGATCAACGTCATGGTTTATCTTCAACACACATTTAATCATTGAATAGAATGACCATAATGAAGATGGCTTGTATTTTGCATCCAATTCAGCGAAATAGGCCAGCAGAACATTTTCGGAATAAGAGTTTGCCTTGTTTCGAAGACGCCATTCGTTGAACGATGCGTACGTTTTATTATAAATGGATTTCGATGTTTCTGGTATTAAGGTAGATGTTGTTGCTGCAGCTAATTGTACAATTTCTGGTGGTGTACAAGTGAAAGATTCTTCATTTTCATTCATTTTAATACAAATACACAAACACTACGCGTTTGACACTGACACTTTTGAGTTTGGTTATATTGTTTCCATGGTATTATTTAATTCGAGAAATTTTGTGATAGGAGTACAAGAGGGAATAAAGACTATTAATCCCTCGCCATTATTCCCTAAGGGATTAATATATGGCATTATACTTCAAAAACCACAAGTATAATACTTATATTATATATCAGTCGTAAATAAACATGTTTTATTTACGACATTAGTCGTGAATAAAGTAGAGAGTAGAGTATACTAATCGCAATAATGACTATTATTCTTGTCTTATGGTATAATCTACTATCAACATCTATGTAGGCGAACGACTTCAGAAAAAATTAAAATAAAGGCATTTGGTTGGAGATCGATATAGGTCGTCCATTTGCAACGCCTACTTGGAACACAATAGTTATTGAAATAAATCTTACAAATATCAAGTTTCATCACTTTCCGCTTCGGTGTGTGATATACTTCTGGGTGGCTTCGAAATATCAGTGACGCCTCCATCAATTTACCAATAGGTACGCAGCCGTTTTTCGCTGATTGGATCTCATTCATTCCTATGTTTATTGTTGACCTTTCCATAGTTCCAATAGATTTTTGTTCCAACTCAAAGACTCAGTATTAGGAACATTGTGAGTAGTCCTCAAATATCTATAAAAATGTATTTCTGCAATGTAAAGTGTCCAGTCATCAAAGAACTTGTTCGATAAAATCTATTGATGCTATAACAGAACATCTATATTCGAAATAATGGATGAATCTAGCATATGAACGATTTTAGACCTGTTTGAAGTGTACAATACTGTAGTACATAATTATTATCTATCTCGTATGGTTCAGCCAACGTTGACAATGTAAGCACAAATTTATGTGTTTATTTGCGACATCACATTCCAAACCTCTTGAATTACCAGTGTTTCTCTGATATATTGTGCGTGTTTTATACCCCTCTTGAAACACCCATTAAAAAACGTATCAAAATCCCTTGCGTAGTTTTCAAGATCTATGCATACATAGGGACAGACGTACAGCGGGAAGCGACTCTGCTTTATACTATTCAGCGATATTGAAAGGACTTCATAAAGTGCAACAAACAAAAGTTATAACATGAATAAGATACATAAACAAATCAATATTGAAATGTATGGAAGATAACGTTACCTCGAAGCTATGGAGGACTGCCAAATAGAACTCTGTTCCTGTTTAGACATAAGAAGTTTGCTAAAAGGGATGCATCGCATCTTGCAAAAGTTCATGGAGACTTATTCGGGTCACTCTAAGTGCTAAATGATACAGGGTATTCCAAGGTCTTGTGATATATCGCGATAACTATTCATCCATCCCAATGACTGTTCTGCAGCATATTTCACATGAAAAACATCAATGGCGCAACAATTTCCCGCAACCATTGCCGTTGGCTTTCACTTCGAATTAGCACTTTGATTCACTAGGACTCCAATTACCTTCTCTTTTCAGGCAAGTTGCCAACAAAAAACAGGGTCTCACCTCTTGGAATCTATTTGGAGACTATTGATATTTCTCATTCGCGGATCTGTTTTCCAATTCCTCTCTCAACTGTTCGACCTTTTCTTTTATCATTTATTCTAGGCAGTTAACTGTTTACACCAGAATTTTCCCCCGACCACTCAAATGTTGAGTCACCACATTTTGTTATAATCAGTTCAGTCGTCGGTAAGTAAGAAAACTACATCGTACAAAGAAATGTAGAGATAATGGAAATTTGTAACAATACATTATTGTCAACCACTTTCGAGCAAACATTCCCTGTCGAACTTCTTGCCTCGTTTTCCGAAATCTATCCTTGCTACCTGAACTATATTATTATTTATTCCAAGAGATACCGATGCTTTCGCTAACTTTTTATTTACAGTTTCCTGTGTTTTCGGCTGGCTCATTCCCTGAACTGACTCATCTCAATCTTGTTTTTACTTCTTTTCACTCGAGCTGGTGTAAAAATATTTTGCTATTATAGAATATAGATAGATAGACCGCAATTCAATGCATGCATGCAATCTTGTCGCTCAAAGATTTTCACTTATTTATTTGTTGTTGTGAGTTGGCGCAAGTGGTTGAATGCCAAACTCTTGACCGAAAGTTCCTGGGTTTTCGATACCCCACTGAAGCAAATTATTGTTTGTCCAGAATTCATTTTTGTCATATTGAGTAATAACTCTGCCACGTATCGTGATTAATGGGTTCTAGAATTGAGTTTGCCGTAGGGAATCAATAACAGAGCCATCTTGCTGAAGGATTTCAGTCTAAGTTGATGGCGTATACCTTGAATAATTTTCACTAGATAATGTTTGAATGTCATAATTTTGTGATTGGTAGATTTTTTCTTTCTTGATGAAATAAGAATTAATATTATAGTTCAGAATGTCAGATTTTTAATCAACCCCGATGAGTTGAGAATGTCATTTGTGAAAGAGTTTTGAAAACGGAAGTGAATTTGGTTTCCAAAACGCCAACGATAAGTATTTCGATGAATATTAGTTCTTGTATTTTTTGATATATACGAGAAGTGACTGATTGATAACGTGTTCCAATCAATAGGAACTGTTCCTCAATTGACGCAGAAATTAATCGTAGTAGACTTAAAATCTACCCTCCTACACTACTTCCAATATTCATTCTCATTATTATTGGGTTGAGAACCCAATAAAAAATGCGAAGAAAAAATATTTACTACAATCACAAATAATGAGGCACAGGTCAACTTCCTATTAACATTTATGAAAGCCAATTATTGGATCCTAATATCTTTTTATCTCTTCGATAGTATTTAAAGTCAATTCCCAAAATAATTTTTCGAATACATTATAACTCTCCATTCCGAAACTGATTTTCAAACCTCAAGATTATGAAGGGAACTGAAATTAACACATTTTCCTACATTTATGATAAAACTCCAAACAAATCACCTCCTTATTCCAACTTCCATTTTGCTTAACATAATATGCGAAAAGGGCTCTTCGAAAACACAGTATATCTTCATTACAATTCGCGGGGGAAAATAACTTAGCATAGTTAGTGAGTATAGGCTTCGTAATGCAGATTACGACCTAAAGTAAATGAATATGTGTGGCTGATGTGGGACACACACATTCGGGAGGGTACTTGCTTTCGTAATCCTTCTAAAAGCCTAATGGATTAGTCCCTTACTATTAATCATTTCGCATAGTGTGCCAGTGTGTTGGAAATCACAAATTCGGTTTGAGCGATTTGCCGTGCAGACGAGAAGTCGAGATTAACTGTTTGAATATGTGTTGTGATTATACCGGGCTTATGTATATAGCATAGCGTACTTCATATATGTAATTCACTAATAGCAATGATTTGAGGTTGTGTCTATATTCATAATGAGATCATTTTAATTTTTATCGATGCTCCTCCATATGCAGATAGTAGTAATACATCAAGAAACAATTCAATGGACATGAGAGATGAGTTCAAGAAGTTTTCAAACGTTGCCAATAACTAAATCCATAAAATGTAATAATAGGCTCACTTTATCCGACTCGTCGTTTATGATAGATACAGTAAATTCCTTTCAAATTATACTTTTTAGGAACGTCGGTATTTGTAGAACACTCAATGCAATTTCATGAACCATTTATAGACAGATGCTAGCTAGAACAGATTCTCGAGATAACTTTCAGACTTATTGCAAATTCGTCCAGATGGAATAGAAGTTTGAAAGTATTTTGACTGATGAACGCAACCCAACTACAGACAGAGAATTCTGTTTGTAAATCAGCTGACATTGATTGAAATTTCTTGCAATTTAATCATGGAGCGATTATACATATCTGGTAGGGACCGTGGAATGGACTCAGTCCCAAACGCTACTATGTGAAGTAGATCATATTGAAAATAGGTTTGATATTGTGACGTTTTTCCTTGGAATGAAGGAATATTCGAAGGTAGAATAATATGGCGAAATCTTCTCTCCTCTAGAAACTCTTTCAGTGACGATAGACTAAATATGACAGACACTTCATCTAGATTATAAAATAATTCGTCACATTTCAACAGTTCTGATGGAAATGTGTATATCAACATTTGGTTATTATCTAACTATTCTTCATCACAATGATAATAAATTGGATGTATGAATATAAATCATGACCTAGAAAATATAGAAGAGGAAAAATTGATTGTAATTATTGGAACAAGGATCGAAAAAACTGTATCTCAATAAAGCGGATATTGTTTATCAAACTTCCAGTGGATTCTTCACACAACACATTGTCATACACGGATGACCCGTCGAGTACAGAATTCCCACTCCTTTGTTGTGAATTTGGAGACCTGTCGAACCTCTCTTGCTCATGGATCTTTTATCAATAGAACAGCAGAGCTTTGGAACTCCTTGCCAAGAGAGGTTTTCCTGAGGCTTGAAAAATCCAAATATTTAAAGTGGATGTTAATTCGTATCTTCTTCCCCTTGATTCACTCGATGTTCTTTGAACATTATAGGGCTTTCTTTTCGTGTGAATCTGGTTGAAAAATCAGAGACGTATCCAGGAATTTATTCCGAATTTGGGTTTCCTAAAGTGGGTAGTTTTTTATATTTCTGCCTATAACTATTCAATAGTGAAACAGAATTTGGGGAGACGACACCCATATCCCTTTCATTGGGATGCTTGGACGTTGAAGTATCGTCTATCTCTGCAAACATTCAAAAATTAATCTGAGGGATATTTCGTCTCTACATGCTTGACCAACTCACTGGAAAGATGAAGCCACTAATGTACTCGCTACACGCATAAACAACCAATAATATTTTCTTCAGCTAAGGGATAGTTGGGTTTAGGTCGAATAACTGCACAGCTATACTTGTTTCGTTTGCAGTCACTAGGGCGATTTCAAATTTTCACGATCTTTTGATCTCTCGAGTCTTCAGTGAAACAATTTTTACTTATGGTAGCCGGCATAAATACACCGTGAAGAAATCACTCAGTAGATCACACGCGTGAGCTGCACGTAACTTAGGAGTGCAATAAATTAAAGTAGGCCGCAATTCAACTAAGTGCTCGCTCCATTGTGACACAGAGACTGTTCGTGTGTTGTGCTGCCATGTATTAATCATTAAATTTCATGTGTGAGCTTGAAGGCGAGTCGTGTCGTTCTTCACCAGATGAACAATATCACAGCTTGACTAATTCTGAAAGCGACTCAGAGTTGTGCGACGAGTTGGCAAAGGCATTTCGGCAGAAAATGCATTTCGAAGATTTCGCGTGGGTTTTGTAATATCATGTGTATTTATACTTGAGAATAGACTGGTTCCATATCTGAATGGTATTCCCACAGAAATTCCTATAAGGTTTTCGTCTCGGAATCCTTTATCCGTCGTTTCTCTTTCCGATCCTCAGCCTTCGACTCAACAGATCAACAGTATTTTATCGATAATCATTCCGGGATTTAAATCCCGAGTGCACTAAGTTCAATTGGTTGAATTATGTGCACATATTCCGTCTACGGATTTCATCTCAAATCTTATATACGAGAGAGTTCATTGAAGCTATAATTTGGAAACCATTCGATCGATTGAGCTTGATATAGGAGAATATATATATATATATATATATATATATATATAGAGAGAGAGAGAGAGAGAGAGAGTTGTTTTGTACATCAGGGATTCGATAAAAGACGATTTCTCTTTTAGTTACCTGAGCTTTCGCTAATTTTTTACTAGCTTTTTCAAGGGCTACAATATAAAATGGACATCAAAAAGTATAAATATAGAATATAGGGGTACATACATGTGCTTCTTGATGTTTCTCTTGATTGATGAAATAATAAGATAAAACATGAGAAATGTAAATTTTGACAATGAATGGTGGAGTTATCGATTTTGAAATTCATAATGTTCTTTCCACTGACACAATCACTTTTGTGTAGAGCTATTCGTGTTATTGAATTATTTTTTATTTGGACGATATATTTTTTGTCACAATCATTGCAAGGAAATTCGTAGACTACATGAGATTTTTCAAAAAAGTGGATCTTCATCTTTTAATTTTGAATGTAATTTGATCAAAGGTTTTATTATTCTTTTTGAAATTTTGATATTATTTTCTTGTTTAAATACTTTTATGATTTTGTTTGATAATTCTGGAATATAAGTAAGTAATCAAACAGTATTATCGATGATATTTGGAGTTGTATTGTATAAACGTTTTTTTTAGAAATGTTGGAGGGTAGGAACAGCATATCGTATATTATTTCCAAATTTTTATCAATGAGTGTCGGATGTGAAATCTTTCCAATTCTGTTTTTTAGAGAAAGTAATAAGTTGATTTTAATTTTTTCACAATTGAATTGAACTTGCCGACATTCGATGAAAATCCGTATTAACAAAATTATCACAGTTTTCTCTAAGATTCTCTCTGACAGTGGGTTGACAGAACCGTGGTTTTGTGAACCCTCTGTCAGTGGGAATCGTTAAGAAACTGTGATATCAAAAAAATATTCTGAAATTGTTCGTCTCGTCAACCAGCTGACGAACGTCAACTCTCAGAAGTTGAAACTTGTGCGAGCAATGGATTAACGAGACCTTAGATTTTAACGTGTGATTACCCAGCACGGTGGCCTGACGGAGATTTGAACTAGATGCTAACCTCTTCACTACCGAGACCACAATCACAATCATCAAATCGAGCTGGCCGTATATGAGGAAAATCTATATTCAACAAAAAACTATCCACGATTTCATGTACGATTCCCACTTACAATAGATTCACAAAACCACGAGATAAATAGGCCTTGCCTAATAAATTCATATTCGTTTTCTACTAATACTACTGCTCTATAATTTCAGATTTCGAATCATTTATTTTTACCAAAATATCAATATCATTAGTTCACACCTGCGTAACAGATGATGCCATACTGGGGTGCCTACAAATTACATGACTAGACTTGGCTGGACATTCTTTACAATAAGAGTCCTGGTAGGTGTATGGAACTGAATGAGCTTGTGCTCTTTGCATATTTGAAGAACTTGAGAAATATTTATCAGTCACATCATTCATATTCAGATGAATTTTACTACTCCAATTCATCATACCGCACTCGAATAAAACTCGAAACAAGGATTTTATATGACCCAAATAATTGTTTGTCTCTCAGTCAGAATCAGCCCTTTGCCCGCTCACCAGAACTTGATGATTAGGAACGGTCCAACAAGTTTACTCGGGTTGTTAGGCAAACCTCCACAATCCAATTGAACTGAACTATTCACCTATCACTCAAATTCATATTCGCCTGTTTCAACTGAGGCCCGGCAGCGATGTATTCCATTATTCACTGATGATCCTCAAACGGGATATGAAACTCGTATTAGATGAATACGTTCTACCCTACACCTGTGTCCTGATAGGGCTTCCTGGCTTTCAATGTTTCTAATGAATGTCACACTCTAGATAATTTCAATTTCATGCTTGTGGACCAAAATAGGAATTATTGTTTCACCTACAGAAAAATACTCGTTGTGTGAACAAAACTAAAAATGAATGGAAATAGCCGATGAAAGCCTGTAAGACTTTCATTCATTTGGGTTTGATACAGATTTTTCATTACCATACATATCTTCTATCCCTCTTATAATGGACCTGATTATGGGCATATGAGTGTATTATCATAGTACAGGAGTAGAAAAAACTTTTTATAGAGATCGATTACCTCAAGGTCAAAAATGTATCACTCGCACTCGATGGAAAAAAATGACACTGAATCTAAATGAATGGGTTATCTACATACTTTTAGATCATACTATCTGAGGTATTGATGAGGTGCTAAGAAGAATATTGGGCTCTACTTATCCGACATTATCGGTTCTATGAAAGAAATCGTCAATTATCCAGCTTTTCTTTATATTAGATCGAAAAGTGGGCTGAATGGGATAGGCCATTCATTCTAATATGAAAAGATGAACAATTAGGAATTCGTCCATAAGACCGATGAAATCTGAGAGGCGCGCCTTCTTCTTTTTTCTCAGGAAAAAATGCAGATAGTATCTCATCAATACATCAGATCATAATATATGTGCAGCTTCCCCTAGTACTGAGATTCAGTATCAATTTCATCGTCCTGAAGATGTTACTCTGTAGGCAAAACGCGCGTCGGATCCCAATGATGCTAATTTGGTGCTTGGGTATCTCTTTAAGAAGTTTTCAGTTTCACACAAATACGATTACCATTTCGAATGGGTGATCAGGACCTCTGAGATGTTGAATGAAAATATCTTTTTTTTATTCATATGATTATAGATCGAGGTTTTCAAATGTGCTCCCTCATTTATCACCCAATCGGATTTTTCTCATCTGCAGTGAGTTTTTCAAAATCATGTATATGCTGGAACCTTCTGAGACGATAATCAAGATTTTTTTCGAGATCGAACCCTTCTATGTTGTCTTCACAAATATAATAAAACATAATTGGAAAATCATCATTTCAATGAAACATGAGATGGGAACTTATGAGTGATGGTTAGTTCGAAGCTGTACTGAGGAAAACTAGTTGAACCCACTTTTCCCCAGACAAATTTAAATGAGTCAGTTTTGCTTACTCTTCCTATCGAAATGAGTGTTTTTTCAAAAGTAATTTGATAACATTCTGGAGCAAGTTTCTCGATCTTCGACTATATATTCACACAAACTACTATTAAACTGTAACAAAAAACCCATTCATGATTAAACAGCTGTTTAAATCTAGTTGGTTCGAACATCCATTGTCCTTATCATTTATTCAAGAGCTGCAAATATCTTCAGGTTAGATACTCACCGAAACGTAGAAACGTCCTTAGTACACTCAACATGAAACTAGTTCATTATTTTCCTTCATCATCAATTTCAACCGTATTATTCTTCATTCATTCATTTTTTTCTGATTTGAAAAAAAAACTACTCATTTGTATCTTCTATCGTTCCTTATCAACTCCTTGTTTATAATCACTGTGTTGAGGCCGATTATGCTCTTGACATCTTCAAATGACACTCACACTATTCAACCTGATCATCACTAGACACACTACTATCACACATATAGATACAATTCTTATCTAACTGTCGAATAAATTATTCACGCTGTTCTGTGCCTAGCTCCTATTATGAGGAAAAAAGCTGTATTCATAACTCCTTACGCTGTTCCACTCAGTATTGTGATACATGCTACTGTAATGGAGCAGTGCAGGTTTATCGCATTCCTAAAGAGTTTTAATTTCACAAAAAGCAATGGTATGATCTAGAGTTGAAGTTGAATATAAAGAACATTCAAATTACTTTTGATATATCCGAGTTGAGTCTTTAAGCTCACAAAATCTACAAAAACATTATATAAGTAAAAAAGCATGCACATATTTATAAACAATCACTTGCATGCCACTCGAAATGGGCATAACATTTCTTCTCCCATGAAGAGGAAAAACCAAATCTGTATGTACATCAAGATAACAAAAGTAATTATGGTCAGCTACTGTGAAACTCACTCGCAGACCACTAGTGTTCAAGATCAGAGTCCACTTGTACAAACCATCTTCATGTCAAGTTCGAGACAACTTCATCCATTTGCTAAGCATTTGACAATCAAATCTTTTGTTGCTTGACAATTGATCTAGGTCTACTTGAATCTCAAATAACTTGAATTTCTACAACTGGCCCCGAGTTAAAATGTACACGCACTTTTCATTGCTTTTCAACTTCTATGTTTCTGTTTGGAATCATTCAAAAATCCCTTGAATTATCCCACAAATATTTGACGTGTTCAAAATCATTTTTATATCTTATGGATTTAATAAATACTATGGCTAAAGCTACAAAAAAATCGTGTGCATTTTACTTTCTTCCACTGAACCTTTTTCAATCTCATACCGTTCAGGGAATTTCGAACCACAAATCCACGAAAATCTCATTTCATGGGAATGAAGAGACCTATTAGAGATTCAACCAACAACCCCCTATATTACTCCCTCCCTGACCTCAACGCTGACGTTCAGACAGCCCCACTACAGATTACCTTTCCAAAATTTATAGTATGTCATATCTGATCCCCGTTAGTTCTCCCTGATGGATTCGTGTCTGATTTTGTTCTTCGTAGATGGAATATTTCATGGCGAGAGACGGTCTAGACAGCTCACAAGAATCTATTAATGTTGGTACTTGCTAGTTGGAGCCGCTATTGTATGGCGTGGCCTAGTTAGAACGCTCGTAAAGAGTCTGCAAGTTGAATTAAAGTTTGTCAACAATTCACGTTATCTGATGCGTAAAGTTGGCCTCGATAATTTTTAGAACAATTAGCACGGTTAGAGCAGTTGACTAATTGTTCGCGGCATAAATTATTCAACGTTCGGGATATTCGCAGAAACCGGATGCTCGCTTCGAATGCTGGAGGAAATGAGGATCTGGAATGAATAACTCCTTTATGAAACAAACGACTGTTGCGGCATATTCGAATGGACTTCTATATGGAATCGAAAGTTGGGTGTGAAATATGAATTATGGAAGTGAACATTTTTCGGTATTGTGGGTCGATTTATATTACCTGGAATTTCCGATTGATTTGTCCCGTTAAATCCTAATATCGATTTAGAATCGAAAAAATTAGATGAAAAATGAAATATGTACATGGTAGGCCAATGGAAATTTCCCATCCTAATTCTGGAAAACGCTCAAACACGTCTATTTTTCATTCGAGGGGAAAAATTGATCTTGATATCCCTCGCCCCTGAAGCGATAACCCCTCAAAATTTGCACCATGACCCTATAATTTTGCCTTATTATTTCCATCGATATCGAAATAACAGCTTATCAAAATCTTGGAAAGAGACTGATTTTTTTTAAAAAAATACCAAATTATTGGAGAATCACCCCGGTTGGCGTAGGCTTGACATTAGGGAACAGACGAGAACTGAAAATAATCTCAGCCGCAGAAATTTAAGTATTCCCTTACTGACATAAAAATATTCGATTTTTTTGGTAGTTGGGGACGAAAGGATGTTTTACAAACTCCATTTCTACTGAACATTTGATAATTATGTTTACACTATAGCTAAGAGGTTCGAATTAAATTTTATTTCAAAAACAATGACTGTGCAAGACGAACAGCAAAAAAAAATAATCTGATTCTTGTCGTTAGGAACGAAGTCATGCCAATCTCAGTGTAAGATCAAATCACAACAGACAGCAGATTGAGTACGAGGCAATTGGCCAAAGCTTCAAACCTGAATTTATTTGAAGAGAGTCATACTCAACATCCTGAAAGGTTCACTGTCTGGGTAGGTATTTCAGGGAAAACATAATTCGACCATTTTTGCGTGGCAATCTGACTGGGCAGATGTATCTCACTTTGCTTCAGGAAAATTCTTTTTGTAGAATAAGGAGGTCATTACCAAAGATAACAACTTAACACGAAATATTTTTTCTCCTACAAGATGGAACTCCACCAAATTATGCAGCACCCGTTCGGCAATTTCTGGTTTGACTATAGAGAATCTATTTAGTGGCCTGTGACATTTCCGCTCTTGAATTCTTTTTCTGGGGCCATTTGAAGTCCACTGTTTATAAAACACAGCTGGCTTCTCTTCAAGTTCTACAAGAACGCATAACTGTACATTGTCAAAGATTAACCGTTACAGGATGTTAGAGAAGTGATAGGGAAGCGATTTAATTATGGCATGAATGATAAAATAGGTCATTTAGAACAGTTTGTAATATAAATTTTACTCGTACACCTGATTATCAAACCTGAAACATTAATTGTTTGGTATTTTTATAATATATTTTTATGTTCGAGATTTTGAGGATTGTTCACCCCTTAGCTACAGGGTCAAAGTATTGGGGTGAAAAAAGCTGAAAATCAGTTCCCCTCAAATTGAAACACGACATGTCCAAGATTTTCTTGAAATTTCGATATGGATTACGGAAAATTAGGGAAGGAGGTTTCCATTGGCCCACCTGTATACATCGGTAAAAGTATTTTTGGTAACCTGAGAAACAAGATAATTTCACCTGGATATCGCCCTGTAATTCTTTTGTTATTCTATCACAGTCTATTGCTTTTCTGCAGATTTTCCCACTTTTTTTTCCACAGGAGGACCCAAACATCTGATGATATTTCGTATCAGTTCTGGTTTCATAGTAATACTTGGAATATATATCACCGAAAGAAGTATCATATCATAACAATACATCTACAGTACTATTTCAAATCGAATTATATCCCCACTTATATATTCATGAAGCCATATTAACGCTACTCCAAATATCATTCGTGAATAAAAATTTTTACCAAAACATTTGTTGGTAGTTGGACGAGAACTGCAAAAAACTATTTACCAGGGGATATACATTTTTTTCCTAGTAATACTCACTGATATTTCAAACAAAAATGATATTGACTATACCAAAACGATTTTCTAAAAAAAAACAGTGGTATCATTTTTACAACTGGTGAGTCATTCTGTGGAGAGATTCACGGCATGAATCATCATTTTCAGTCTTTTTTCTTCTCAAATTATATTCTATTCAATACTATCCCAGTATTTTGTTCAACATTCGTTATGCCATTATCCAGTTGGGTGCTGATTGATGTTTTATCCAAAAAAACAAGATCATTTGTAGACTAGCGTATAAATCTCCCTCTAGAATCACTCTACCTATGAAAAAAAACATAATGGAATCCGTTGCGTAGTTTTAAAGATCTAAGATTCATAGGAACAAACGGACAGCGGAAAGCAACTTTGTTTTATAATATGTAGTGTAACATTATCCATTCCCCTCATTGAAATTCCATTTCACCTATTTCACAAACTTCCAAACCATCGATAACACAACATTGATCTAGAATCTAGATAAATCCAACTCGGCCACAGTTTCGCTCTTCAGCCATGTAACTCCTGGAATTCTTTTTGATAGCCGGCGAAACAAGAAAATATCACCTGGATATCGCCATGTAATTCTCTCTCCGTTTCTGTCACCGTCTAATGCCGTTCCACACATATTCCCAGCGTTCCTTTTCGGGCCCGGAGGACCCAGACAACTAATGGAGATATATACGTTCGGGATGGGATCGCGGCCTTCTACATACGCGTCGGAATATGGTAAATGTTCCATCGCGAAACGAGGGTGTTTTATAGCACGTGTTGCATGGAACGTTGATGTATGAAAAGTTGAGGATACCGCCCACTGAGCGCACCGCGTCAAGCCCCGACATGTGTGTTTCTCTTAATGTCCTTGCTGAAATATGGTGAGGTCATGCCTCGGTTATGGATATGAGAGTGAGCGTTCAAGTTTTGGAACTGGGGTTCGGTTATCTCGAAATTGATCTTTTCTGCATGAGCGTCAGCTTCAGTTTCCCATAACGGAATAATGAACATTTAGTTTTTGTATGGTTTCGGCTAGGCTGAGCTATCTATAATGAGTTTGCTTGTCGCTATGATTTTTATCTAGAAAGGTTCTATCAAGTATTAACATCTAAAAATTTTTTAATCGTGTTCTTTTATTTTTCCACCGACCAGTTATCTTTTATGAACAATGAGTCATCGGAGTGTAACTCAAGATGTATGAGCCTCAGAAGAAGCTAGCCACTCGCGCCAGCGGGACGTCAGGAATAAATTCCAAGAAACGACGGCCTTCAAACCCGAGCCAAAGTAGTGATACTGAAAACCTAGGCCGCGAAAGCCTTAACCATTTTGTTGATCCTAGAATGTCCACAGCTTTTTCAAAGGGGCAACCACTGAGATATTGCTTCATCTTTTTCTTTCATCTTTATTTTTTTAGCCATTTTGTTCTATGAACAATCTTCAGACGTCTTCGTAGGACTTGTTCTGAATAGTGTTTAGTGCACATTCCTCTTAACTTTCTACGACTCCTCAGGGGTATTATGATTTTTCCAAGTTTTGAGCTCTCCATCGCTATGTGATAACATTTAACCATAGTTTCTCCAGCGAAAGATCAATACAATACACTCATGAGTCGAATTATTTTTCAGTAATTCCGATAAACTATAAATTATACGATTATTATAAGATTCTTATACGATCGAAAGGTCAAAACTCTTCGAAAATCAAAATCACAAACACAGTGCAATTTCGTTCAGAATCTCAGCAACAAATTATAAACGAAATAAATTCTGGTAGATTTAATGAGTATCACCTTTTCATCATCAACTACTCTGATTTAATTCACCTAGAAAAAGTTATTCTGACGTGATTTGAAACTGTACGCCTCAAACCTAAACGGTTGCACTATACGCGCCAAGTTTGGAAAAGAAGCTAAGTCACTCGTAAGCGTTTGTTTCAGGCACAGAACTTCAGATCTGTACACATATCATCCAATTTCTGGTTTTTACGAAAATGTCGAAGATATCAAGTTTCAATTTTCAAATCCAAGTGCATAAGTTGTCCACTATTAGTTCCTAGGAATAATAAATATCCTTTGTGACAAATAACAATTTGTATAAGATTGGTCAAGGAGACTGATAAAACAGCAGAACGGGAACAAGAAACAAAACTTAATATAAATAAAGTTATAGAATAAAATTTACTGAAGTAGATATGATCTCGTAGGGTGGATCACTGAACAATTTTTGTCCAATAGACTATGGAGAATTGGAAAGTACATTATTTTTTGAATACGGTATATGGAAGTTAAAACACAAAATATAAAACGCAAAGTTTCAATATATTCCACAGTTGCTAGCAACCAGAAGGGGCACTTACATTCTTGAAAATACCAACTGAGATGTTGGCGAAACGTCTAAACTAATACCACCAAACCAACTAACATACTCCCAGAAAAATAACTTCGCATTCTCAACCATCCGTGAAAACCTTCACTGGGACTATATTCTTTTCTGAGAAATGAAAATATTTTGTAAATTATTGGACATTTCCCATAATACGATGCCTAATACAATATCAATAGCTGTTGTTCATGAGGTACAGTTTTCAAATTTCTGAACGAATAATTGTCTTGAAACCATTGCCCCACAATCGTATCCATAACACACAGAATACTCTAGTTACTCATATAAATGTTTGTTTCACAACATACTTCTGAGATGAATGATCTTTCTGTTGTAATTTTGGTGTAGAAGTCAACTTAATAAAACACCAATATTTCAGCTAGTCCATTCTTATAATATATGAGTTCATGAGGTGCAAAAAGCATTCAGCATTATTTGATTTCATTGGAAGAATACAAAAATCAATTGATCTCTGAGCCGAAATGAATATCGAAGATGATTCACATATCTTGAATATATTACAAAGGGTGTCTGAATTAATGACTCCTGACTGGCGAAACCGAAATTAATTAACGATGTGTAATAATGATTGAAAGCGGGGTGTTGGGATTTTTTCATGATTGATGTTATTCATTACAGAATACTATAGATATAAGAGATAAGATATTGTATGCTTTACTCCCTCGATTTAGTCGGATAACAAAACGTTCCTTATGGGTGGTAACGAAAATATCATTTATTATCGCGATCAAATCAAATCTCACACCCCTGCTGAATGAGATTTCCCCTTCCTGAATCTATTAGGAACAACGGAAGCTCATTCTGACTGAGGAGGAAAGGAAATGATTTCGAAAACATTAGCAACGAATCTTCAAACCCTAATGATTTCATGACATGATGAGGATTAATTTTTTCATCAACTCTGAGAATATTTAATAAAATTCTATCACAAGTGCAGAATTCAAATGAAAAATTATTTTCTCAAAAATTGTCGCAGAAATCGTTATTGAAGATATCTATATCAAATTAACTCATGATAACAGGTTTATTGATATTGAGCCAATACATGTCTTTTTCTACTACCACTATTTTAAACCGTTCACTACATATTCGACAGCTGTTAGGTGATAGCTCATTTAGAATACATGTGTATTCTTGATGAATGGCGACTGCTTCTGGAAAAAAATGAAAATGATGGGATATGTAACATTTAACCTGATCAATTTGTATATTTGATCTCATGACTACATTCAATTTTATACTAACCAAATTCAGCGAATTTTCATTCGAAATTTTCCAAATCACATTTCAAGGAAATTTTTGACGACAGTTTGTGGATTACTGAGTGCTGAATCTAGTTGTATTCATGAATCGACAAACAATTGTTTACTACTTGCTGTCATTCAGTCTCTCGTCGATCATTGAAAATGACTGATAACGAAGACACCACTAGAAAATCCCGACAAGCATGTCTGGAGTGGAAAAGTACAGTACTCAACTCGAGGATGAGGCCAATTACGTGCACGTGCAATTACCGCACTCAGCTAACTCCTCGTGCTCACAATTTTTGCTTATGCGTTTATGGGCTACTTATCCTCCTCGTTACGTTATATACCATTTAGAAAATAGAATATATAATTATGAAGTCTAATATGGTCATAAGATCAAGTATTCTTGTTGCCACCTACTGATTGAACTATATCGCTGTAATGAATTATAGAACACTAGCAAGTTTCAACTTTTTGAATGAAAATGAAGGCAGTTCTGAATCCTTAGATATAGCAAACGTGATAACTCGAAAAAATATCCATCTTTGTCAAAAATTCAAACAGGAGCCTATCAGTACGAAAGATTTTGTTAAAAAGTTGCATTCGGGCAATCCAACGATATTATAAGCAAAAGCTCACAAAGAAAAATAACAAAAAAGAGTCTCCTTTATGAAAAAACACCTGGCTGAGAATCTTCCTTCTTCCTGAAAAACTCTAACAGTGATCTGTTGCCCGTAAACCAACTTAGCATTTGCAGAAGAAATTGATTTTCTCCTAAAGGTGCTAAAACTCACGTCGAGTAGAAGTAATATCAGTTTTTTTTTCAGGGCATCTGATCTCTGTTGAAAGTTTTCACTTCAACAGCGAAGGTTTCAATTTTACCGGTTATCACTTTTCTTCTTCATCGTTACTGTTTTTTAAGGTATTGGTTTTACCTTCTAAAAATTATAAAAATTATAAGGTTATTAATGAAAATAAAAAGAAATGATAAGAATGAAAGTTGATCAAACCAAATCAATGGAATAATTCGATAAGTTATTCGGAAGAGAAGAAATCAAATAGAAATTATATAATATACTACTGCCATATGAGCGCTTTCGCGAGAGAGTGTTGATAGAAGTCGAAGATGTTATAGAACAATTTTTCACAACGATAGTCGATGAGTTCCAATGAAATACGAAAAAGTATTCCATCAATTCTGTTGAAGAATATTTATGCAAAATTTGAAGTAGATTGTATCAAGACATCACGTTGCCCCGCACGAACTCAGGCGTGAAATTTTGGAAATCCCTCTCATATATCGAATGCCTACCTCATACAAAGAAAGACTGTCCAAAATTCAGATCTCTACAATCAGCGGGTTAGGCTCTGCGTTGATTCACCCTCAAATTAACTTTCTACCCTTATTGAATCTCGTTAGGAGATGATTCACAATAGAATAAGAAATACATCTTTCATCAATTCTGTTAAAGAATGGCTCTGCGTTGATCCGTCAGTCAGTTATTCATTTCAAAGCATTTTATATGTCTAGATCAACAAAAAAACCTTTGTAGTGATTCAAATATGAAAGCTTGCTATACCGTGTGACACAGACTCATGGTACATCCCCGTTTTCTCCTTTGTTTTTCTAGCTAAATTTTTGAAATTCGGAACATTGAATATGTTCACTGAACAGCATTTCTCGACATATCTGAAAGAAAAAAACAACTTCCAATTTTTCCGGATATTTCCCTGTATATTGTTACATGATCGGTTAGGGATGATCATGAGGAATCCAACGATACCAGGTTTGATGATGTTATCTCCAATGACTGCGGAGATATCGCCATTTATATTATCCATAAGCTCAACGAGTAGGAGAGAGAAACTTTTTCTGGCGGGTCAATCCAATTCTCTCTCCCACTCATTGAGCTTATGAATGAAATAAATGGCGATATCTTAGTAGTCGTCGGAGATAACACCATAAAACCTGGTATCGTTGGATTCCTCATGATCATCCCTAACCGATCATGTAACAATATACAGGGTGTCCCATTCAAGAATAGAAAGTTGATGTCATTTCAGGAAAAATTGCAAGTTGTTTTTTTCTTTCAGATATGTCGAGAAATGCTGTTCAGTGAGCATATTCAATGTTCCGAATTTCAAAAATATAGCTAGAAAAACAAAGGAGAAAACGGGGTTGTACCATGAGTCTAAGTCACACGGTATATAGTCAGGCTGTTCAAAAGATAGAATTCAAGGACGCGTGAACAGTAAATGCCTGCATAGACACGCCTTCTAAACTGAAATGAATGAAGAACTGTTTACACTGTACTGTACTCATTTGTGCTTTGTATTTCCGTGTGTTACGTTAATTAAATAATATGGATGGAAACACTCTTTCACCTCCAAGAAAAAGATCAAAAAAAGACATTTAACTGTAGAGGAAAAAGGTGTAATAATGAACACTTATAAAAAAGCATCCCAAGAGTTGATGGGAGGACGACGCGGCGACGTTTTTGTTGAGTGGTGTAAATCGTACTTGTAACATTGGGGAGAGGAACATTCAAAGAGTGCGTGCCGTTCACGTGATCATTCTATCTTTTCAGCGGCTACACTATAGTAACACGGACTTTTTTTGTCGAATTAATAGAGACCTGAGAGACCAACACAAACATTGTGTTCGTCTATACCGAACCGTTTAGTCAGCGGAAACCGTAAAAGCATCACATCTCGCCTGCCTTCCTTCGACTTCATTCACATATACTATCATTTCTCACTGACACAAACAAAGTTAGAAAAGAACCTCTTTATAATATTAGGTACATAGTATAGATTCTTTAGAAATCAAAGCGTCGCGTCTTGAGAATACTTGACTCAATATTTTTTCTTTTTGAGTTTTTTACAAGAATCATCAATTGTATGAATCACATTCATATGATCAGTATTTTTTCTGCAAATATATTCTGAATGCAATCGATTCGCTTGTTGAAACTGAATCAAGCTTCTAAATTTCAGAAAATATCATCAAATATGAAGCTCCTAGAGGGGAAGTTCGTGAACCAGATATCGATCTCGAAGACATAAGCTACGATGGTACCCTCAGCGGCAGAATGATGAGGGGTGGCCTTGGACAGCTGGTGGATGGGCTCTACGGGGATGATGACTATCAGAAGCAATTACAAGGCGAACACTCAGGTAACAGCATAGGTTGTCGATCATGCATAACATTCCAGTCATTTGAATAATTTATTTTTTGAGATAACGTCTTGGTCAAACTCGATTAATCACATAGCTCTCTTTGCACTGGCGAGTACCAGTTGGAATTGAAAAAATAATTGCCCCATTTATTGATCAATTATCATTGGGATTTCGTGATTTGCACCTATTCAATAATACTGGAGGAGTTACTCTAGTGGCTGAATTTTTACAACAAATCTTGTGAAAATAAATCAATATTCGTATAGATGATAATTTTGCTCAAAATCATACTATAATATAGATCGCTACAGTGTGCAGACGAAATATTCTCGAGTTAAAAACCCAAAATTAGTCAATTACCATATTATTTGAATGTTTTTGAGGAAGTAGTAATGTCCTGAAATCCATTTTCTGGGTTTTTCTCCCCTGGAAATTGAAAAAATGAAAGTATAGACTAGCCCTCCGATCATGTATCGCAAAAAACAAACAGGATGATTCTCAAAAGAAGATAGTTTCAAAAAATATGAGGTTTGACTTATCACTTAAATATTTTCACACATTATGGTGAAAAGTAACGTATGTCTGATTGTTTGCAAGATGGGGGTGGTCGTACGTAAAGGTTGAAAATGAAAAAAAAAATTTTCTCGAGCGCGTCAGATTTTGTGAGGGGATGTTGAGTGAACCTAAAAAAAAGCTCTTATATAATAATCTGACGGTTCGGATGTGACGCAGACTCGCCGCCATTATTATAATGTGAAAAAAAATTCGTCATTTTGAAATAAACGAGCGCGTCAGGTTAAGATATATATGGTTCATCTTTACTCCCTAGACGTTGCAGTCTCATAATCTGACGTTTACCTGAAGGGATTCGCCTATTCTGTCAATTTGATTTTTTTTATTTTTTTTTTTCATTGAACTTGATTAATTGAAAAGCTCAGGAAAAAGCATGCAAATCAAAAAGTGTAAATTTTTTTTAGTGAAATACTTGTATTTTTAAGAAGAAATCATAAGCAATTAAATTTTCAAAATTTCAAAACGATGGATTTTCGTTGTAAACAATATCATGCCACGAACGAGTCTGTGTGATAAACTGTCATGGCAACAGAAACCAGGGTGGGGACGGGGTAGAAGAGCATTAGATAGAGAAAGAGTGAGAGAGAAATAGAAATGCGGAGAAGGGAATATAGGCATCACGTAGCTGCACGCATTAAACTTTATCGATGATTTTTCATTATTACGGCTTGTGGAAATCGTCAGATTATATATTTTTAGTAATTCTTGAATTATTTCCTTCAAAATAAAAAAAATATAGCCACGCTCGAGAATGTCGAGATGACGTTTTTTTTACAACTTTGTAGCCTTCATCCTTCTTTAGGTCACTCTCGAATTGTCAGATTAGTGGAATATACCCGTTTCAGCATGTAAATATCTCACCCTACCTTAATCTAACGCGCTCGAGAATTTCAGATGATCATTTGTTTTTCTAATCTGATCCTTTATCCTTGAAGGGCGGCCATATATATAGGGCTCATATATGGTGGAAGTACTTAACCGGATGCAAGGTATCCCCCTGTATATTAATCTGCCGCGCTTCAGTAAATCCCGAAATCCCCGCTTTGGCTCCCCTATTTGTCTAAGTGAAGCGGAACGGCCTTCTGTTTTATCATTATCAATGCAAAATTAAAGTCAGGACCTTTTAAATCTTGTATTTTTCATTTTTTGACACATAGCCTTCGCTCGCCAGTATATTTATCATATACTTTGAATGAACACAAAATAAATCCGCTTTAATCTCCAGGCCACATCTTTTTTAATTTCTTTGTGATAAATTCACCGTGGCCAGTTTTCCTCGTAACCTGCTTTAATGAAATGCTCCTAGTGTTTTATAAAAATATTAAAAATGTAAAAGACCTCCGGCGCTATTAATTATTCAAACCCTAATTCACCAAAAAACTCATTTGCTTAACTTTTATGGTTCGGCTGGAACAATTAATCAACGTAAAAGGCGCCATCTCTCCTTAATTTTGCCCGATTGTTTTATGTATTAGCGACATTGTATCTTCATCGTCGGTCTGGATCATTTGCAATCGAAATAAATTTGACAGGAATTTCGACACTTGGGTGGCATGAGTTCTATAATGTATGAGCTGGGCCAGTTCTCTGATTGACAAGTTCGAAGGATTGTTTTTACTTGATTGCTTCATTCAGTTGTCATCATTTATTCAATTGATACCACCCACCTGCATCGAATTAGCAATAGGATTCCGTTTCTAGGTGAAAGTGCCTATCTGATTCGGAAATTTTGTTTCTTGGTTTGCTCATTTTATTATGAATACTACTATCCCCATCACCGATATAGTAATTAGTTATAATCTGATTCATCAACTTTCAATTTGTAGCCTGCCGCTGATGTGATATCGTTCATAAATTCCAATATTTCGGTATCCATGTCATGATTTGAAAGGCAATAATCCATGATAATGATAATTAAGCGATGAATAGAACAATATAATATTAAAATGAACTATTATGCATCAAAGCTGGTTTATCAGATCAGACCAACTACAATTGTGCAATTTTATCAAAAATTTTCAGTTCATAATAATTGAAAATTCAAGTACATGCTTATATATCGAGAGAAAATACAGTCTTTTTATCACTATTTTACCCATTGCTCGGTTTGGTAATCATGAACAATGAACGTCAATGAAATATCAATTGATATATAGCAGATTAGCTACAGAGTGATTTTTCCTTCTTTTTGGTGATAATTTCGTCACGGACCCGCAAAAGCATCGTAAAAGGATCGGAGACTTGTCTCTTTTCTCTGGATATTTTCACGGTGGGTATGAATTGTCATCAATCGGTTCACCCATGGCAGTATCCACGCAGTCCATAATTCTCACCCCTTTGTTGTGTGCTTGAAGGTCAAACCCCTTTTGCTTAACGATCTCCGAAAAAGGTTTTTTCTGAGGCTCACAAACTTCAAAAACTCAAAATTAATAATAATTCGTATTTTCGTCCCCTGACTTACGCGGTGTTCATTGAACATTTCGTGTGAATTTGTATCTGCCCACTGAATATAGTTTTCTCTGAGCGGAAAAAAATTGTACTTATGGGCTTCAATGAAATGTAACTCGTGATGAGTGACATTTTGTTTTAAGCTACTCTGTATTGTTGCTTCATTGTGTGGAAGATTTATGTCATCGTTTCTATATGTGACGTCACTGCACCACTTTAAAATTGTAAAAAGAACACGTATTTGATTAAAGATTTGTATGCTTGCTGCACAAATAGAGCTACAATCTACATCTTTTCAGTAAATCATATTCAAATAATATTTCGAATTTCTCACACTGAGTTTTTACATTCGTGTTCACCCAACTTAGGTAGTTTGATGATTTATGATTTAACAGCTATATTAACGGTTTTCATAGTGGTGGTCGACCCAATATTTTGATTGAATTTTTCACCCAATTCAGAAATTGAAAAGAAATTATGTTCCAGTTTCATCTCTCAATAATCTGATATGCAAATTGATTCGTTCACTAACATGTTCATTACCGAAATATCCCCGCTCATAGTTCACCAAAAGAAAAGAGAAGACCACGGATAACAGAAATATCAGTGTTCATTTGTTGAGCTGTGAGATATGTCAGGAATTTTATTACATCGGATCACAATAAAGAAACTTTATAACCAGACGAGATCCAAAAATACGACAGCGTACTATCCTTTTGTCAATCGAAAATTCTTATTTATCACGACAAGATCAAGAAACGACTACACAAATTGTACAAAACAGCATTTCTCGGCGATACTTTATGTACGGCTCGACTTTTCACTGCAACAGGTGAATATTTGATTATCTCTGCGATCCAGCGGCGGAAAAGTCGTTTCCGTTTTTTCTAGCAAAAGAAACAGCACAGGCTAGGATATACCGGTTCGCTATATCCTATAAAAATATCTCTCGTGGTTATGCGGAGAAAAATAATTTTTTGTGCATGTATTTCTTTCGGTAGTTTAAGTGTGAAGGGTTCATTCCCGAGAATAAATCGAATAATATGATGGTCGAATCGGTATCAAATCGTAACTCTCAGGTTCATCAAGAACATAGTTATATTACTCTCACACCAAATAGTCCAAGAAAACATCGAATATAAGATACACGAACGGTCGACACCTGTAAAAGATCCATTTTTGTAGTGGCACCCTGAATCGCCAATCTGCCAGATCAGTCTAGTGACGTAAAAGATGGACTTTCAAAGAGATCCAGTTTCATGGTCCATTTTTTTAGGAAAGATTCCCATGACTTTCAAAAAATCTCAAGGGGTTCCCATAAGTGTTCGAGAGACTTTTACCAGCCAAAAACCTAGGGCTTGTTACCTATTCCCTACGATATTTCTCAAGTGAGGCATGCTACTCGTGGACTTGTCAACGATGAAGAGTGCAAAGTCAATACGACAGAGATATTCTTTCATTCCAGATTTGCTATTTTTTCCATTACAGCCTTTGGAGGGTTGAGTACCTATGGAATTCTTTGATGGTTAGAGTAAGTTGCAAACCAGTTTGAAGTGGAAAAAGGTATCATTCTCAGTACTCAGTCACTCTCTATCAAAATGTCTTATTTCAACTTATATTATCCTAATGGGAGAAGGATTCTTTGAGACTTCAACTCTTTATTATTCATTTCAAATAATCGGACTGGCTATCCCAAAGTTATTAGCTTGTTTTTTACAATTTTTGAATGGATAGTAATAATAATTTCAGTTGGTGTATCCTCCACTGATGGTCTTCGATTAAAAAATCTGCCATTTGGTTGAAATTTTACTCTTTGCTTTATATTAATGAATGGTTTCAAGTTTTGATGGAAAGTTAATTAAGAAGACGTGAAAAAAATTCAAAATCTTCAAAAAGAGCTGGTGAACATATATGAATGGCATATACTGCTGGATAATGAACGAAATCAACTCCAGCACAGCTCCCTCTTTCATGTACTTGTTCGACTTTCTTCATCCTCGAACGAATCTATCCACATTCTCAGGAAGAATTCTAAGAGAAACAAAAGACGCTGAAAGTTGAAATTTAATATTTTCCCGCTACCCATGCAAATGCCATTTTTGTGGTCACGTTGCTGGAGGCAACATCTAACGTAAACAAGCAGCTCCACAATACAGACAATATTGTGTTGGCGTTGAGTCTCATAGACGGAACGGTTTTTTTCATCGGAAGGGTGTGAACTGCTTTGTGGATAGCTACGAGGATCAGCTTTTTTCCCAATTTGTTAGGCAACTCTTCACCATAAACCGAAATGGACAACCAATCCATCCATCTGGATGCTAGGATCTACGATCACTAGTACTTTCACGGCAAAAACATGTGAAATCATTTGCTGATAGTACTTCCCAAATACTTGGTTTTCTGTTCCGTGTCATGAAACATTTCACACACCGCCAGATTTTTAATGCGCAAATCCAACAGTTCCATTATAATGTGTGGAGTTTGGCACCAAAATATAGGTACGTTCAAATCACTAGGTTCTATTGGGTGAAGGTCAATTCGTATTGTTGGTGATGCTCTGCTTGATAACTCACTTACTTTTCAGAAACCCCTTAGAAAAGTCCATCTTCTTTGTCTTTTTTGGCGGTCGTTTTTTTGGCGTTGAGTCTCATAGACGGCAGAGTTGGTCAGAATTGTGAATTGAATTCATTTGAAAAGAATTGAATTCATTTTCACTGAATTCAATTAATTGGCTTCAATTCACTTTGATAAAAGTGAATTGTGAATTATGAGTAGCGATTTTTTTCTAAGTGAATTGTGACTTCTGAATTGTTTTTTGTGAATTCAATTCACGAAAATGAATTGAAGTCACAATTCAGATTCACAATTCACAAGCTATTATCTAGAACACAGTTACTTTTTGTTTTTTTGTACACCCTAAACGAGCCGATGACGTTATAGGAAGCACGTTGTCGTTCACAGATATACTCTGCGTATATTTCAGGATCGTGAATTTGTTCATATGATTCTTGCATTCCGTTAGTGGGCACTTGTTGAAGTAAAGTTATGAATAGATTTTTTATACTCTGGTTAATATTTCACCAGATTTGAAGAACAACATTTACATTTTTTGTCAAGTTTTAGAAAACACGGTTCCTTTATACATCTCTATAGTTATAGTAGACTATAACATTTGGAATAAAAGTAAATCTTCTCAACAGAGCTCAAGTCACTCTAACACCGAACTCATCGCACTTGACTTCCGTAATATAAAGGTCTTTCAACGACTTTTTGTCTGTAATAAATTTTTAGTACGTTCAATAAATAGTGGCGTATTGAAACTAATTGAAAAATTGAAACTTTTCGGAGATTCCAGATA
This sequence comes from Zygogramma bicolorata, assembly GCA_032362365.1. NCBI lineage: Eukaryota > Metazoa > Arthropoda > Insecta > Coleoptera > Chrysomelidae > Zygogramma > Zygogramma bicolorata. The sequence goes on from JAVJAQ010002930.1 coordinate 68,326, forward strand.
TAACTATAATAAATTTATTTTTTATCTTCGAGCGTACACGATAAAAAACACTGTGCTATTCAGAGTACATTTTATGAACCAAGACAGAAGAGATGCGATGTAGTTTTCACCTCAGATATTTGAAGGTTCTGATGATTTTTAAAAGATCCCCGAGAGAAACAGATTTGGGAGGTTTCCAAGATCGTGAGAAGGGGTGGGACGAATTTGGGATCAACCAACTGTGATGAAAATGACAAGGAAAAGACGATTATGTATCGAGAGAGCAATGGTGACAAAAATAGATGAGAAAAGGGACTAATCGCCGATTTATCTCAATTACAAAGAAGTTAGTCAGTCCGTGACTCGAGTATCATCGTTGAGACAAATTGCCAAAAAAATCATTGTATAATTTTTCCTACGAATATCCCAATAGAATAGTATATATTTTCCATAGATATCACCATTTCTCATCTGGGGAATATTTGAAGAAGACGGCAAATTCTTTATCAAGAATCTTTTGTTGAATAAAAGGTGCAATTTTACTACAGATAGATTTTTTCCTTTTTCGCATGGGGACGTGAGAGCGTCAGCTGATTAACGAAAAACCCCATTAAATGAACTCTGGCAAGGAAACCGATTGATGTTTCGTTTTGAAATTAGCCAAACGAATTGTGATTTGATTAGTAGTGAATTTGTCCAACTCTGATAGACGGAACGGTTTTTTTCATCGGAAGGGTGTGAACTGCTTTGTGGATAGCTACGACGATCAGCTTTTTTCCCAATTTGTTAGGCAACTCTTCAACATAAACCGAAGTTGGCAACCAATCGATCCATCTGGACGCTAGGATCTACGATCACTAGTACTTTTACGGCAAAAACATGTGAAATCATTTGCTGATAGTACTTCCCAAATACTTGGTTTTCTGTTCCGTGTCATGAAACATTTCACACACCGCCAGATTTTTAATTCGCAAATCCAACAGTTTCATTATAATGTGTGGAGTTCGGCAACAAAATATAGGTACGTTTAAATCACTAGGTTCTATTGGGTGAAGGGCAATACGTCTTGTTGGTGATGCTCTGCTTGATAACTCACTTACTTTTCTGAAACCCCTTAGAAAAGTCCACCTTCTTTGTCTTTTTTGGCGGTCGTTGCTCTTTCGAAATTTCATCAATCGTTTCAGCTTTCCTTCGCGGTTGACCTGACAAGTTCAGCGTTCCCTCCATTTGAGTACCTATTGAACAATTTGGATTTCATTCATATGTGATGCGAATAATTCCGCTCGCAAATATCGAGAGTTTCACCTGATCCACTCTCCCAGTTTATCTCACCTCCCCTTCATTCTGCAATAATAATATTTTTCCGAAATCACACGAGCACCATCCATACGACCATAACCTCCCCTTTACTACACTTCATTATACGATTCGGCCTATTTGCCGCCAGATAAGCGCCATGGGAACTTGTTCGAACGTGTCCCTACATGCTTCGAACGAATTTGAAGCCAGATCCGACGATACGACGCGCCAAAACGGCGTTATCTGCTCTAAGCAGGACAAGGTTTATCTAACCCATTGTCGAATACATGAATTTCAAGCGAATTTTTTTCACAGGTGTTTGCTTTTTTTTCGAGACGAATATTAAACGAAGCGTTTCGGCTTATCGGAGCAGCGTTAACAATGTTTGAGATCCGCTTTCCGCACTTTGATACGGACCGTTTTGCCTAATGGGTGTTGGGGTTCGCAATTGATTCAACGCGTTTTTCAATTGTATTTATCTTTTATACTGGTAGACCGAATGGCCTATAAGAGTTGGAACAGTGGCACAGTCAATACACAATATATCCGTACAGTAATTTATGCTAGTATGCAAAAATGCTTGTGATACATAACAGAACGATCATGATTCAGAAGTTCAATCTTGAAGAGGTAGGTTAAAAAAAATCGACCCCAAATAGTGTATTTTCTACGGTGGACATCCTAAATAGTATAATAGTACCATTTCTATTTTTTCTACAGATATGAAAATATATATTGGATACCATGAGCATTTTCTTACCACAACCATAATCAACTTCATAGATTTTAATGGGAATGAAAAGTCCAAATCGTTGCATTATACATTTTCACCGGTGATGCCAGGATCTCATCACAATTGAAGAGGTTATGAATGCTTAAAATTGGTGGAGGCGGTGTATTATAGGTCCAGAGAGGTACCGTGACTCGAAGATTCTTGATTTTCTGTTTTGGTCACTGAGCTTCCAAGAGGTCAAGTCATTGGTTTGGCTTGGTATAGGATTGCTGTAACTTTTTTCCAGGATCGGCAAACTGTCATTTTTTCACCAATATATTTTAAGAATACATACATAATTAGATGATATCCCCATATACATGAGAGAGAAGAAATTCACTAGCATAATGAAGTGTCGTTACACTTCTAGAAAAATAAAATTTCCATCGAATATTTTTTACTTTCGAGTTCACACGGTATAATTCCTATATTGTTCTGAACTGTATGTTTGCCTGTACAGTCGAACTTGTGTTTTCTTCAATTTCTTTAGAATATGGGTAGACTTCTCTTTGGGCAAATTTGGCCATCCTCTCTAAGGTAGGTGGACAGATTTCCAAATAAATAGTCGAAATCGTAGAAAGAATGTAATATTACCGTGATGGGATAGTTAAGGCGAAACTATTGACGCTATTTCAGAAGAGCAAAGAAGATATCATCTATGCTCGCGTCACTCAATCTTAAGATAGCCTCAGATCTTCCTTCTCGAAAAAATTCGAATGTGAACTTCCGATGGGATTACTTTTTTGAGATACTCGACTAAAATCTCAACTCGAAACTCGGCATACTTCAAAATCGCATAGAGAACCTGGAGAAAAATTGAAAAAGATTTTCCAAATATCTCTTCAAATCCATATATCGAGTTTAATGGTATTCACATCTTTGATTTTGTCTCACTCTGGCTAAAATATTCTTTTATGTGTGATTGCTATCTATTTCATGGTACGATTATGATTATCATATAAAAAACTTACTTCTACATGAATTAAGATATTAAAAATATCAATAATGTCACAATAGAATACCATTATAATTCCGCTAGATAACAAACACATTCTTGAACTTTCTACGCCAGTCGATTTTGTGGTGGAAATAGAAACATATCGTTACTAACTTTATCGCACCATATTTAGGCACACTTCGAATGAAATCAATGGGAATATAGACGACAGATGATGATTGACAGCTACCTGGATTATATTTCAATTCGAAGAGGGCGGATGTCTTAAAATGTCGCACAACATATATATCAAACAGACAATTCCCTCAGAAACGAAGTGGTGTCAAGATTGTCAACGTCACTTGTCACCTGACGTCTGATTGTACTGTCAATTCGAATATTTATGACAATTGACTGCGACAATCTTTACACGTAGGATCTCATTCACTTTTAAATGTACTGAACGAAAAAATTATTGAATTTATAACTGCTGAAATTCCTGTTGCTAAACTATTGATCGAACTTTAAATATTTCGACATAGTGACTTGCTTATTTGGGACGAAGCTACTACAGTGGTAATACTAAACTGCTATTGAACAGCTGTCTACCCATCTATTTATGCGTGGGCTCCACATTTAAGGTACCTATCGAGTGAATTGAAAAACAGAGCTGACGATGTAAGCTCCCATATATTTGAATACAAAATTCTTCGTGGAACTTCATCATTATCCAAAATGACATCTGAATGTTCAGTAAACCTCAATCGTGCTTTTCATCTTTTCCAGGTAGCAGATGGGTCGGCTGGAACAACGACACCCACAACGGCAAACCCATTAACATCACATTCGAGTTCGATACCGTGAGGGAGTTCAATGCGGTACATCTTCACTCCAACAACATGTTCACCAGAGGAGTACAGGTCAGTAAATCCTCTTAATTAACGACATTTCGTTGCCAACTCAAAGACGACTCCTGTAAAGAGCCCTATGTGTCTGTGTGTCCTAGCTATTAGGTGATTGGGACCTTTCGAGTGGAGGATTTCATTGATGCATACAGGTTTGGCTTTCGAGGGGATTCGTACATTCGCTTTATATAGGACTTCCCAACGAAAACTCTTTCGTCTGAATATTTCCGAACCGGTTGGAAATGTAACAAATTTTCATGAAACATGATTGAAGGCCACCTGGAGGACACATTTTCACGCAATCCTCCAGTTACCACTCAACTTTTTTTAGTTAATATTGAATTTTTTATACATCACTTATGTGAGCTTATTTTATATAATTTCTGATGATTTTACTCCCTCGAAGCGGACCCCGAATATTTTTAAAACGAATCTGAAACGATTTCTTTGAAATTCACGAAGAAGCAGATTTTGATGCGCCCACCAACTAGCCATATTTTTCAAAGGGTAGTACACTGACCTTTTTTGCCAAAGCGGGACATCTGCGGAATCATATAACAAAAAAAGTTTTTAGCATTCAACAAGCTTTTTATTAATCTCATGAAATCTCAAGTTATTTCAACTACCGGAATCAGATTCATCAATTCATTTAAAATCACATTAAAATAGCGTATTAAATTCATCGAATATTATACCCTTATCCACATTGAATATATCAATTTCAATGGTTATGAAGCATATCATGTGGCAGATATATAATCATATAACTTCAATATGCAGTTACTGCCGGTATTTCAATTTGGGGTATCAACTCGATATAACCTTTCGAATAATATGTTACACTTAGGGGATAAGTGAAGGCGTTCATAGTATGAGGTATCGCGTAGTTTGAAGTCGAAATATGCTCCTCTGTAATTTTTCAGCAACTGTTCTGAGAGCATGTGCCCCCGATTTGGCACCAGTACTATGCGAATTATTCAACTTTCCACATAACTTGGGTTTTTTTCCTAAGTCCTGGAGGACAGCAAGAGTTCAGCCAGTTCCTAAAAACGGAAAGAGAACTTTACCTTGTAATTATGGACCAATTGCATTGCATTCCATCATTTCCAAGGTCACGGAAAAAGCAATCAATATGAAGCTTATCAAATATCTAGAGGAATCAGGAATAATTAATGATCGACAATTCGGATTTCGCCTTCAAAAATCAACCAGTGACTTATTGGCTTATGTTTCTCATATTTGGCAGCATTCAATATGAAAATTCGAAGGAACAATAGCTGTTGCACTCGATATTTCAAAAGCTTTTGATCGAGTTTGGCATCGGGGTCTCCTTCATAAACTGCCGTCTTATGGTTTGCCTCCTCAGTTGTGTGCTTTGTTGAGGAGTTTCTTGTCTGATAGGTCTCTGTATTTGGTTGTTGATGGAGAATCATCTGATATTCTCCCAATAAATGCAGGTGTTCCACAGGGTTCAGTCCTGGCGTCCACTTTGTTTCTGCTTCATATCAATGATTTGCCAGAGAGAACATCTTGTTCAGTACATAGTTTTGCAGACGACAGTACTCCTCATACTAGTTTTTTCTTCTAGAGCCCCCATACCAGCTCGAGAAACAAAAATTCAAAGAAAAATTCACGTCAATTGAATCAACGATGACTTGGTAAAAATAATAGCAATGGGGCAACATGAACTTGGTGGAATTTAATGGTAGGACAACCCAGCCACATCTCTTCTCAAGGAAAGCCGATCTATCATCGTCTAGTATTCATAGTTACTATTCCAACAAAGTCAAGTATCTCGATGCTAGGAATTACGATCAGTAATAATGTCTCATGGGAAAACCATGTGAGATCGATCGCTAAAGGTCCTTCCTAGAAATTTTGATTTGTATTTCATGCGAAGAAATACCTCTCTTCTCATCAGCCTCTGATGATCTGCAACGCTCAGATACGACCTGTCTTGGAATAGAGTTCTCATGTGTGGAGTTCGGCACCAAAACATTCATTGAGGCTTCTGGATTCTATTCAGGGAAAGGCAAACTGTCTTGTTGGTGATTCTTCGCTCACAGACTCGCTCACTTCATTTCGTTGGAGCATCGTAAAAGGGTCGGAGACTTGTGTCTCTTCTATAGATATTTTCACGGTCGGTGCTCTTCTAAATTGGTATCAATCGTTCCACCCTTGGCATGACTCGATGACTCGACGAATACAGAATTCCCACCCGTTTGTTGTGAATTTGGAGACCTGTCGAACCTCTCTTGCTCAGGGATCTTTTTTCAATGGAACACCTGAACTTTGTAACTCCTTGGCAAGAGAGGGTTTTCCTAGGCTTACAACCTCCAAAAATTCAAAGTGAGTGTTAATAATTAGTATCTTCTGTCCCTTGATTCACGCGGTGATCTTTGAACATTGCAGGGTTCCCTTTTTTGTGAATCTGCATATAAAAAAATAATTTCATTTGTTTCGAAAATAATCGGGAGTTACCTCCAAAGGAACCTAATGCTACAATTTCGATTCAGGTAGGTGATTGAAACGATCTTATGTTTCGAAAAAAATCTCACCTGATGAAATCACGGACCAATATTCAATATTAAATTTCAAGCAACTGAATTCATCCAGGTAGACTTGTTGATGAGTTTCATTTGTTGAAATAAATACTTGAAACACAATAGAATTGAACAAAACTGTAGAATGTAATTCAATTGTTTGGGTTACAGCTTGCACTCAGTACATCTCACAAACGTCTGGCGTAGTAGAATCAATGACATTTCTCTATTGCTTGGTAATTTACTGTTAGTAAATCTATTATGAAGTGTCTGCGGTTTGAAGTCTAAGCTATACAGAAATTGATCGTAGGTTGGTATGCAGTAATAGTTGATGGCGAACAGGAATGAACTGCTACATCACATTATATTTCTCACAATCGCAATCATTGCATCTTTCCATATTCCATAGTACAGCCTGTTATGATTGAATTTCAACAAATTTATTATTCAAATAGTGGATATAGATTTTAGAGAAAGCACTGAAATAGTTTCAGATCACTGTTCTTTTTACTAACTAGTGCGTCAATAGAGAGAATTCCAAACCTTCTCTTTTGTATAAAGTTTTTCATATGATCTATCTATATCTTCTTGATTCGAATCCACTATGCATTTTTATCTTGAGTAACATTCTTCATGCGGAAGCACTGATAATTTTTCAGAATGTTTTACCTCACCTATCACAAATTGAAAAATGTTTTCATGAAAATATTATTTCGAATGCATGTCTTTTTTTACATTTTTCGAAGAGTATTTGTTCGAACATTCTCGTTCTATTCTTCATTATGATTGAAATATTATATTTCCATATTCGAACTCATCTTTTCCTGTTTGAATGTTTCTAACAAAGGACGAAAAGAATGTTATTAATGAACTCTGCGACGATCTGGATAATTTAATGAAATACATCCAGAATGAAATATTTTCTACCTATTGAGAGAATGCAAACAGGAAAATTGAAATTGAACTCTGAGCGAACCTCATCTTCTCCTGTCTCGAACAATAACTCACCTGAATGAAATTTTACTTATGCTTTCATAAGCGAAATACCCTGCAATATATATTGCGCATTCGAAAATAAAGTTGTATTCCTCCATTACCTCGCATTTTAATGCCCCCGGGCGGTCTCTACGCAAAGAATTTGATTGAATAAAAATCTCCATTCTATTTTAATTGAAATACTGAGTTTTTTGTGTTGGAAACAAAGCATTTCAATCCAAAACAACCGATGGAATGGGGTTGGAGTTTTTTCCGAAACCTGCAGTTCGAAACAAAAAATCGAGTTTAAATCAGAGAGGTGTATGCAAACAATAAAGCAGTGTGAAAGTTCAGCAAATTTTTTTATGTCGTCAATTCCTTCACGCAAAGAAAATTCACCAAACTTTACTATTGTTCATTTCACACTCCAGAAATGAAAATATTTTCAGAGAACATTATTTCCACTCAACCAGAAACATTCTGGGTCAATGGAATCGAATGAATTTATGTTTTTCACAGTTCAGAGGTATGAGAGGAGTTCAAACTGACACATCAAGAGGTTCCCTTCAGGTAATAGATTCTAGAGCCACTCCTTCAATTTTACATGACGTTAATTCATCGATCGATTCGATTACTTGCTGATTTTAACAATAATAAATATTATTGTTGTTAGTTGTGTTGGGCTGATTTTGAAACATGCACTCTGGTCCAAATTGAGATATGCTTTTCAGGAGTGAAAGTATATTCGTTTTTTGATCCTTCATTAATATTGTCAAACTCTGACGATAGCACTTAGAAGGCAGAGCATATGCTCGCAAAGGACGGTACGACAACTGTTGGCTTTTTTTCAATGCACCCGAGATGAACCTTGGGACATACGGTAACATAAATACTTGCTGTTAATCAATTGGTTCAAGAATTTTCATTTTTTTCTTCAGGGCTTATCGAATGAGCGTTCTTTCTTGAATAAAGTCGAAATCATTGAAAGACAGACTCGATATTTTTAACAAGATGTAGCACCTTGCAATATACATGATCGGAACCATTTGTGTTGTGGTAATCAATGAATGAATGAATGATTTATTAGTAGGATTATCCTATTATACGAACATAATATTCCTATACATACTATTCCATGTTATGCCGATAACATACCAAGTTTGTAGCAAATTATAATGAATACATGTACACAGAAAAACACATATACAGAGTGACTTACTATCTATCGATACCTTTCATGTAATCCGTCGAATCTTGTTTGAACTGAAACAGGTTTTTATTATCCTTCACATTTTGTGGAAGTTCATTATATTCAATGAGGCCTTCATACAATAAGATTTTCATAGAGTTTGAAAGACTACATCGTGGCAGGTGGAAATTGTCAATTTGTCTAGTATTGTAATTGTGAGTGGAATTTCTATAAATGATAAACTCTTCGAAATAAGGTAATATATGATTGGTAATCTTAAAAATGAATAGCATTGCTGAGCTATACCTTTCACAAATAGACAACCATTGTAATGCACTGAGCATAAAGCTTATACTTGTATAACGATTGCATCTCAAAACCACCCTCATACCTCTGTTCTGCAATTTTTGCAGCAAAATAATTTTGTTTTTGTCAAAACTGTATAACAGCGTACTGCAATAATCAAAATGGGGCTGTATTATTGTATTATATACGATTATTTTCGCATTTGTGGAAAGGGGCTTCGAAATCCTATTGAAGAAATATAGCTTTTTTTGATATATTTTTATTCATATAATTGAAGTTTGCACCAAAAGACATACTACTGTCCAACATAAAACCCAAATATTTGAACTCTTTCACAAATTCAATTTTTTGACCATCAACATACAGAAAAAGAGTATTAATATTTATTTGTTTATATTTGTATGAGGTTGTGAGAATCATAGCTTTCGTTTTTGAAATATTTAATTTCATTTTATTAGCCGAAAAATAATTTTCAATTTGTTTCAGAGATGAGTTCATCTTATCTATAGCTACTTTCTGGTCTTTATGTGCTATAGATAGTAACGTGTCATCAGCAAATAAGTTGATAAAGTCACTAGTATGGTATGTGTTCATGTCATTTATGTAAATCAAGAATAACAAGGGCCCTAGAACTTTCCGTAGCTTCCTTATATTTTACTTCATAAAAAACGCACATCCTTCTATAACTAGAATATTATATCTTATCAAGAATAAGATTTTTCATCGGAAAAATATGTAATCATCTAAAACATAATTTTGCGTTCCTTGAATTGCAACCAGCGTTAAAAATGCCATCTATTGTGATAAAGTTGCCAGTGGTGTATACTCATTATACGCCAGTCTGTATACATAATGTTTGACTCACTTACCATGATATTTGGAGCTGATTTTTTTGTCACACTGTTTTGCTTCATTTGTGCCTCGATGCCAATATTGTGTTCCGTCGTCAATTCCATTATACCAAAACTCATCTGAAATGCATGAAAATATTCATTGCCTCTCCACGTGGCCCAGTTTATCTCTTTCATTTTTCTCATTCCTGGTACATGATGAAATTCCTGGAAGATTTTTCACATGATTCCTCGTTTCCCGCAACATTGTTATTCGAAACAACTTTTAAATAAGCTTTCCAAACTTCTGCCCTAACTTCAACTCGTCTGTTTCAAAGGAGAAAATAAACTATATTAAAATAACGAACAAAATGTCAGAAAATTCTTTTATTTCAACCTGAAGAGGCTTGCGTTATACAAAGTATCTGCTTGAGACAGCTGTGTTAAAAATTGTGAAGGAGAAAAATATCAAAAGCTTTGAAAACATAATGAATATTTTTTGAAAAGGATCGTTGGATTAGAATTTCAAGGAAGATGTTTCAGTTTGTTGAGATTTCGCTCCATTGATGACAGCACGTAATGAGAACCTTCCCATATATTGGTTCCGGAAGAGAGAGATTTAATAAGTATGTGCTTTGTGCTTTATTAGTACTCAGTGCATTGCTTTACAAACGGACAGTGGTGTTCTGTCGTCAAAAAGATTTTGTTTTTATTATACACAACAACCTTACGAAAACCGTATCGAATACTAGGCATCTAGTAATCTCAATGGGTACGTTGTTGGATCCAGGGCAACTGTAACTCCAGCTCGTGAAAATCTTTCATATCCTATTCAAAAAACATTCGAAACTTTGAAACCACCCGTTTAGTAGAAAATGTTCCTAAATTTGAATGTTTTCCCCGATGTTTCAATATATATCATAATTGATAATCAGAGTGAATCAGAATATTCTGAATACATTTTCGACGCATTTGCTGATGAAAGAAAATCATTTTGCCATTATTTTAAAGATATACACTGCCCGGTTCTAAACAGCAAAATAATAATATTGCAAGGAAATATGTTCAAATTTACGAAATAATCTATTTTTTAGCATGATGAAGATAGTCATAATAATATAGAATCTTGAATATGCAAATAAGTCATACCACTCTCTCTTTCAAAGTTCTGATACTCCACAGCTATGTTGATCAATTTTCCTTCATACGTCTTCAATAAAAATACCTACGAAATAAGTGTCTAAATATGTAAATTCGAGAAGGTAACACAACATTTCTACTGCGATATGAATTGTACTTAAAATATTATGTGGAGTGCCATATTGTAGCAACAACTGTTTGTATATTATAAATGGCTTCAAACCAACCATAAGAACTTTACAATAATAGTGTCAATATCCTACTAAGTATATCGTATGATTGGGAGAGGGGTTGGCGGCATTCATGGTGATGTTGATTTAAATCTGATAGAGGAGCCTCATGGCCGGTTGCACTGCTTCGCTTAGGTTGGACTTAATCTAGGGATAACCTTAAGTTTGGAAATCTGTATGCACCAGTTTTCCTTAGAAGTTAGGTGACACGTAAATGACAGCAAAACTTAAGTAGCAGATATTAGGCATTCCAGATCAGGTTATGTCTGGGGGGAAATACCAGTTTTAACCAATCACACACTTATAAAAGAGGAAACAAACGATAGTTTCTGGGGGGCAGATGGCGCCGTATTGGTTCATTTCGATTCATTTGACATTTTTGACAAGTATCTGGAATGCCTAATTCTTTCACTTATTCTTATTCAACCTAGTTTTGAGGACGATTGCGAGTAGAGAATCCACGAACAAGAGTTGAACAATTATATAATGAAGTTTATATCATGACTCGAAATATCATAGAGCGTTCAATTGGAGTATGGAAAAGGCGATTTCCAGCTCTAGCCTATGGTCTTCGATTGAAATTTGAGATAATAAAATTGTTGATTGTGCCCTTACCCATACTGCATGATATAATATGTAGAGAACAAAATGAAGAAGATTCTAAAGATCCTGAAGATGTAAAAAGGTTTGTGGCGGTCAAGAACCAGGATGAAGTTCCCAATGTACCTCCGTTTAACGAAAATATTGTTGCTCAAGGTTTTGTAATGAAAGTAAGTTTCATTTAAGTGCGATAGAAAACTATGTAACCATATGGAATGGTTTTATTATTTATTCATTTTGGATTGAAATATGATACTGCTGGTTGAAAGTTTCAATTTATACAGACCTATTTTATTTTTCATAAAAACATTTCATTTCCAGTTCTGATTTGTGGTTTTCTAACTCAAACAGAATTTATTTCTTCTCTTTCTGCGTCTTTTCTTCGTATGGAGTCTTTGCTTCAAAATCCACTTGTTTTATCTTTTCCAACGAAGCAAATTCGTTCACTAATTGACTAGCAGGCAGGTCTACGTCTTTTCAGCCAATCGTTTTGCAACCCTTCATTGTTGTACGTTTTAAATAGGATGCTGCAGCTTTTTCCAAGTGTTGCAGACAATAAAAATTATAAAAAACGGAAAATGTCTTCATAAGTAACTTATAAGTGACATAGGTGAAGTAGTACAGTTTTGTTCTACTTTTGCAGAAGGTGCTATATCGCTGGACTCAGGTTCGGTGTAGCTTTGTTCGGAATGAATATTTGTCATTGTCTCAGAATCCTTATCCGTATTAGGAGTTTTGTTCTGTCACCATCAAAGACACTCTCCAATCCAAAAACTGTTTTATGGTTCGCAATATTCAAAAGTGTTTGCCTTTCGAAGATCTTACTCTCTGCTAAATAACCAACAACTTCATAAAGCTTTTTTCATCAGGAATATCTTATCCAAGGGCCCTTTTCAAATTATCATATACATTCTTCCAAACGGTGAACTCCTCGACTCCTCGAGAATTGAATACATAGGTAATTTTCCCCCCGCGTAAGATTAGTTTCTTTTTTTATGACGCCTTTGAAGTTGTCGTCATGACAAGCTACTAGCTAAGATGCCTAGGAAACCCTGGTGTATCTAGTGATTCGATATTGTTTAGAATTTCTTGGCGAAAAACAATCGACGATTACAAAAGCTTTCTAATTTTAGTATAGGGGGCGTTATATGAGCATTTTCGAAAATCTGTCAAATGTCGGATTGTCAGATTGACATAACTTTGGTGTTTATTGTTGTCAATGAAAACTGAAATTATTTCTTCGCACTCAACAATGTTTAAAAGTCTATATAAGTAGAATAAGTGTTGAAGTTATTACAAGTACTTTTTCACGATGTGTAGAAGATTTCGTATTTTGTGTGGTTGTAGCTAATTTTATTCGTTTCAGCTTGAGCGAAAGTCTTATATCGAGGAGGAAACATCTGTAGCTCTTAAAAATGAGATATTGGAAACAGAGTAAATGAAGGAAATATCGATTTGATACGTATTTTGAACCGTTGCATAACTGATGTGTGTATCCCCAATTCCAAGACAGTCTATCACTTTCAATACACTAGCATGAACTTTGTCGTAAATTCTCAGGTGAATGGGCAAAGTAAATTTTCTCGGAATCAAAGTCTAGTCTTACCAACTGATCAACTGATATAAACACACTGACAGTGACGTTATTGACAGGTTGTTAACGGTAGGTTTCCACGTTAAATGCACGTTTTCTGAAACGCATTTGATTGGCTGTCAGGGCTGTCCAAATCTCAGTAGGCAAATAATAAACAGTGGTAGAATATTCGGTTGCACATTCCTCTCTACTGAAAATTAAGCTTCATATGGTATATGACTGATCGCCATCTACAATAGCCATCTGAAGCATTTGCGATCTCAGAAATCAAGCAATCAGTTTTCGCCAAGTTTATCCCAAAATTATTCAGGTATAAGTAGATACACCAGGGTTTCCTAGGCATCTTACTACTAGCAATGCATCGTTGCCAAACTGTTTACATGCGTAGCTAAGATTTCAGTTGATCCTGGTGGTGCAATGATGCTTAATCTAAGGTGAACATTAATCTGAGCCAGGCTTCAGCTGAGAGAGACACTTAAGAAAGTTGGTGCAACCGGCCATCTCAACTTCAATGTTCAATGGTAGTCACTAAATGTTACTCTTTGCTGAAGTTTTATGTCCTGATGTCATAATTGCGCGCGGGTAACATCGAGCCGCCGAACTCTAGGTCTTGAATCCGGAAATTAAACCGGAATTTTACAAAGTCGTCTTTTGCCTTGATTGCTCAGATGTCTCCTGAACATCCTAGGATCAAGCAATAATCCAAAAAAGGGAAATACCCTCTACAACCAATTCCTATGTACAATTTCGCTAAATTTTTCTGCAACTCGCTACAACCCTCAAAGTCGAAACTTTCAAAAAGTTCTCACTTTACTTTGCAAGGTATCAAAAACCACTGAAATTAGAACCGATTCGAGAACATCAGTGGTATCGATGTATCCAATTGGCAGTTGGTTTATAAGAATCCGAAATAATGAAAATAATGATATCAGAGTTACTCTGGACGAACTTATCATTATTCACATTGGCATATTGGTCAGTTCACCGTATTCAAAAGATTTCTAGAGCAGTCCTCGGTCGGAAACAAAATAAGCCTCGTAGATATACACAAAGATTGTGAAAAAACTCTAACAACAGTTTCACATATCTATGTACGTATACGTTTGAAAATGAGAAGCAGCATCACATTTTTGTTACAAATCATGGAGTTTGATTTTGAATATTGTTGAAGATTAATATACTTCCACATCATCTGATATTTCCTTGTACGCTTTTAGACCTCTGTAACTTGTCAAACTGATATTACTTGTTGTTCCTTGTTAGGTATTATGAATTTTATTCTTGAAATCAATGAAATCAGAAAGGTAGATAGGAAGGATTTTGTGAACCATTCGAAATACAGAGAGCCTCCGTAACGTGTTTAACATTAAAGATATATTAATATATCCATTACATCTTGTTATTATTCTTATTCCATAATTTTGCCTTTTTTGTAGTACTGATTCATTCGAATTCATATGTCACAACAATCTCCCACGAAAGTCAAGTTGGGTGAAAAATGAGTGTTGCATACTGTAATGATTCTGGTTGGTATACATAGATAGATATGCTAGAAATAAATCAAGTTCCGTTGTAGATTTTTCAGTGAGTGTAATCAAAGTGAGAATGAAGCACTTCAAGCAGTAACTACTTACATTTCCATATTCGAACCATAAGCAGAAGTTGTAATCTCAGTAGTTCATCTGATCAATATGTTGAGTAACGTTAATATTCTGTCTATAAATATGGATTGATAATGAGGACATCAGGTTCTTCAGAAAAGTTCATCTCGCAGCAAACTGATTGAAGCTTTTATTTTGATACAAGTCTAACCTGCACGAGTAGAAACTTCCGAGTTCGTATATTATTCTCGAAATCAATGAAATCAGAAAGGTAGATAGGAAAAAATTTTTCAACTATTTGAAATACCTAAAGCCTCCGTAACATGTTGAACATTAAAGCTATAATAAAATATCTATTACATCTTGTTATTATTCCCAGTCCACAATTCTGCAATTTTTGTAGTAATGATACAATGAATCTCGAATATACTTTCAGCTATCTGCACTTTCATGCTGACTATCACATTGCTTGTTTCAAATTCATTTACCGAACAGCTGTCACTTCGATGCCTCTTTTTCATTTCAATACAAATAATTCACATTCATCTGGAAATTTAGTCATCAGCGGAATATGTTTTGCGGTCCAGAGCAATATCCGCTCTATAATGAAAACGTCACAATGTGTTTTCGTCCGTTTCGGCAAAACACGGCATTTGCATACCAAATGGATTTATAACCGAATTGGGGCGCTACGTTTTTCTCCTTATTTTTTGATAAATACGGCTAATGTTCGGTCGGAGCGACCGATCGATGCGCTTTTAGCAATCTGCATCAATCTTCATTGGTATGGAAAGATTGGAGTGATGACATTTCCCGATAGGAATGATCAGCGCAAAAATTGACCGAATGATTGATGAAAGTGCGACGACAAAGGAAATGGAACAATTGCCTTGTCCGAATGTAAACGGCCTTTGGCCGCGTTGATTGCTGAATGTATTTGCGAGTGACAGGATAATGAGTGGATAGTCATTTGTAGTTGATGATACATTTTTTCATTAGGTAAAAGATAGCATATCAGTTTTTTTTCAATCGTATCGGTTGTTTCATTTGCAATAATATAAAGACTGTTGTTTCAAGTGAAACCGAGGTATATCCTTCCTGATACAATCGAACCATTCAATCGGATTCAGTATCAAGGACTTCTCGAAGAAATGTCATCATGTGTTCATCTCCTCAGTTGTATGTTATGCTTTATTGTTGATCTCTGACAGTTTTCTCGTGGTGATTGTTGATTGTTTTTTCACCAAGCCATCAATGCATGCTTGTGTTCAGCTTGTCTTAGCACATACAGTTCTTTCAATGATAACATTATTCTCTACTGATATATATCGACTGAACTGAAAACAAACAAGTGAAAAATGTGAACGGCGTATTTTTTCTCCATGAAACGCAGGCAAAAACTTAGGTTGGTAGATTCTTTCAGTGTGATTAGTTGATAACCTGATAAATTTCTCGGTTATTGTCGAACAGATACTTGGAAGGGAGTACAATGTATCTAATGAGGTCTGAGAGTAAAGAAGCTGAAAGAGCTCGCTTTCTCGTCATACATATGGAGTTTTTTCTCGTTCAGAGTTTCGTTTCAGTATGGGAAAATTTTGAAGCTATTGGATTACATTCGGAAGAAGATAATATCTGATTCATATGTTTATAGAACTCATATCGATTCTGAATTCTGATTCTTCGCCAGAAACCGAATACCACAATGTAGAGATATTAAGTAATATGATCAGCGGGGTCCAAAGACGAATAGAGGTATTATCTCACTGTTTTTTTTGCTTTCACGGTTATAGCTTCCAAATACTCGAAGTTAACACAGATCCCTAATTTTTTATAAAATGGTCATTCTACGTCATTTCTAGAAAAAAAAAGGAATTTTTTTTTATCTTGGCACCGCAGTCTGGATGGCAATACCAAAGTATATGAGTACAACTTTTCGTCAGGACACGAACTGTCCTATTGAATATGAGTGACCGATTTATTGTATGTTGTGATTGATATCCACGAAATATTTATTCGAAGAAAACATCAACTAGAGCACCAATATTCCGAACAGAATCAAATGCTTATCGTTTTTTCGAGAGATCATCAGATGACAGTCATTACCCGAAGACGATTGCGGATACTACCGATCGAAACGTCGTCAGTACACTCAACATGAAACTTGGTTTCGACATTTCCTCATATTGATTCATATCTCTTCATGTGAATTTTTTTGATTTTACCATCCACACTCATCATTTCAATTTTTTGACACTATATTAACCATTTCATCAATTGAATTTCGAATTTTCATCCTTCGACCAAAATTAATTTCCATCTTTCACTTTGGTTTCATTATTCGGGATTTAATAGTTTGAGGGATATTTTTCCATCTTATGAATTATCAAAACACCTTTATGGATCAATGAGCTGATCCGAGAACGTCTGAATTCAGAAATCCCAACACCAGAATCACAACCATTAAGCACTATTCGGAAGAAGATAAAATACGAAAGTCGAATCTCGTTCGACTCTTGGAAACGCATCAGTAAAACAAATATTCCAATGCAAATAAACTCGGAAAAGGTCCCAAGCACAAACTTTTAATGAAATACCTGATTGAGACGTTATTTATTCTTGCCAACTTGCCTCTCACCGACCCAGTTGACTGGTCCGGTATTTAATCCTCGGCGAACTTGCGATAAACAGGAGCGCTTTCAGCCTCTTAGCGAGGATTACCTAGAAACGTCCAACCTATCGGCGACTTGAGCATCTCAGGAGTTCCCAGCCAGAAGTTATATACCCAAAGGTCAATACTTCTTATATGGTTACACGAAACTTTGGCGAATTACTTCACACTCTGCTGAGCAAACTCCACGATCAAACTTTTATGTTCGATAGTAAGAGTTCCTGGAGCGTAATAGTATATCCGCATGTTAATTGATTCTCGATATTTTCCCTGAATAGTGGCCCTTCACTGGTTTCGTATCAGAGTTCATTCACGGGTGTTTAGTGAACTTCTTGAAGCTTTTTCCAGTGGACAAGGTAATAAGATTTCATTTAGCTGGTCCGATATATGAAGGATGGGAGTGGAATAATTTCACATTGGAATGATGAGAAGAATCATAACAAAAACAATTCAAAAATGAGAATCAATTGAAAATTTGAGCCGTTACTTTGGTAATGAAATATACAGTAAAAATCCCTATTGAATCCAATGCGTAATAATTAATAGAACTGCTAACGATTCTCTCCGACTCTGTAATTTATACCTCGTTATTTGACCAAAAAAAATTGTGGGGTCAGGCTTTGAGTCAATATATAAACTAGATGTTGGCCACGAACAGGCGTGGGTTCATTTGGAACTCTCTTCCAATATTCGCTTTCATCATAATTCAGCAGGTTTGATGAAAACCTTTCAGGGCGGCTTTCACCTTAACGACTTTTGAATTTTTTATGTTTCCACAATAGTAATCAAAGATCAAGTAAATGATGGCTGTAGTTTTCATTTCAGAATCATGAGGGTTTGGGTAGAAAGGGAAAGTGGTAAACATAGATACAATCAGTCCCAGTGCACCTGAAGAACCCTGCAGGTCGATGTGAACCTCGTAAAATACTGATTTTTTTGGTTCGGCCGTGAATATGAATTCGATTATCAGTGCATTGAGTTATGAAAGCGAATATAGAGTCACTTTGGAAAGATAAAGTCTTTCTCATCATCGAGGATGATATCATTTACAGTTTCACTATTATCTTCCGACGGAAACAAGTTCAAACTAATCATTACTTCCAGTGGAAAAATCTATGAACTCAGAAATTGACCCGTTCAATGAAACTTTCCACCTCCTTCCACGAAAAAAATATCATTTTCAGTATTCAATTGTCAGTATTTATAGAGGCAACTCTGAAAAATAATGTACTACATATAATAGGGGAGCCCAAGCGGGGATTTCGGAATTTATTTTAGCGCGGCAGATTAATATACAGGGGGATACCTTGTACCCGGTTAAGTACTTCCACCATATATATATATATATATATATATATATATATATATATATATATATATATATAAAGAGAAATTGTTATTTGCTATGAAGCAAGATGAATCAGGAAATTGATAAATAGATTATCAAATTCTCTGGTCTATCACAATTTGCATTCAATTCGAAATGCCCACCACAAGATAGCTAGCTATTTCTGGCTTTGGCCTTCATCAGCTGTGGGTTGGCATGGTCCTCGTATCGAAGACAAACTGTGATAGATATCCAGAGGATTTGAAATGAATCGTGCCTTCACTCTGGATATCTATCACAGTTTGTCTTCGATACGAGGACCATGCCAACCCACAGCTGATGAAGGCCAAAGCCAGAAATAGCTAGCTATCTTGTGGTGGGCATTTCGAATTGAATGCAAATTGTGATAGACCAGAGAATTTGATAATCTATTTATATATATATAAGTATATATATATATATATGCTGGCTGGAACTTCCGGTTGATCCGCGTCTGGAAAGATTTACTTGTCTACGTTTCGACTCCCATTTCGGAGCCATTTTCAAGACTTAGTGACCTTGCGTCTAGGTCTGAGTTGTCTCACTAGCTGGCTATCATCACTGGAGAACGAGGATAGCCAGCTAGTGAGACAACTCAGACCTAGACGCAAGGTCACTAGTCTTGAAAATGGCTCCGAAATGGGAGTCGAAACGTAGACAAGTAAATCTTTCCAGACGCGGATCAACCGGAAGTTCCAGCCAGCACATTTCTAACCGCGGAAGCCTAGCCGATCAAATAATATATATATATATATATATATATATATATATATATATATATATATATATATATATATATATATATATATATATATATATATATATATATATATATATCCGCCCTTCAAGGATAAAGAATCAGATTAGTAAACAAAAATTGATCATCTGAAATTCTTGATCGCTTCAGATTGAGGTAGGGTGAGTTAGTTACATCTTGAAACTCGTAAATTCCACTAATCTGACAATTCGAGAGTGACCTTAAGAAGGAGGAGGGCTACAAAGTTGTAAAAAAGAGTCATCTCAACATTCTCGAGCGTGGCTAATTTTATTTTTATTCTGAAAGGAATAATTCAAGAATTGCAAAAAATATATAATCTGAAGATTTCTACAAGTCAAAATAATAAAAATTCATCGATAAAGTTCAATGTGTGCAGCTACGTCATGCCTATATTCCCCTCTCCACGTTTTTATTTCTCTCTCACTCTTTCTCTATCTATTGCTCTCTCACTCCGTCGGCACTCTGGTTTCTTTTGCCATGATGCCATGACAGTTGATCACACTCGTTGGTGGCATGATATTGTTTACAACGAATATCCAACGTTTTAAAATTTTGAAAATTACTTATAATTATTTCCTTATGAATACAAGTATTCTACTAAAAAAATTATACACTTTTTTATTTGCTTGCTTTCTCCTGAAATTTTCAATTAATTGAGTTCAATGATTTAAAAAAAAATCAAATTGGCAGAATAGGCGAATCCCTCTAGATAATCGTCAGATTATGAGACTGCAACGTCTAGGGCGTAAAGATGAACGATATATATCTTAATCTTACGCGCTTGTGTATTTCAAAATGACGATTTTTTTTTCAAATTCTAATAACGGCGGCGAGTCTGTGTCGCATCCAAACCGTCAGATTTTATATAAGGGCTTTTTCCAGTTTCACTCAACATCCCCTCAGAAAATCTGACGCGCTCGAGAAAAATTTTTTTTCCATTTTCATCCCTTACGTACGACCACCCCCATCATGGAAACAATCAGATTAACATACGTACATTTTTTTAAATATGTAGGACATAAATGCGAGTATGTCCATGCAATAGTTTTTTTTACATTTTTGAAAATCTATAGTCCTTCCCCCACCGATGAAAAGGTATACTTACATCATCTAAGCTTCGCAACCCAATAGGTCTCTTTGGCGCTCGAGTAAATCCCGATTTAGCATCGTGGGCTCTCCTACTTATACTGTATTACACAAACTCAATGAATAAGAAGTCAAATTTTGCTATTTGCAACAGTTCACCCATACGATTCACGTCCTTATATCATGATTCGATGGATTCTAACCGAAATATCTTCCGAAATTGGACAGATATTATTCAATTTTGGAAAAATCGCGAAATATTTTATTCACAAATGCATAGTGCTTCGAAATCCGTAATAAAATTACTTGGGTTATTATTTGGTTGTTGTTTCGAGTTTCGTATGAAATTTCTTCTTAACTGAACGATTAATTGAAAAATATAATTGTTCCTTCTGCGTGTGATTTCAGTTTCTTTTTTTCCTTTTTTTAACTATTTGCTTTCTCCCAGGCTCATATAATGAAACGGAAAATCATACGACAAATCACATCCAGCTTAGCGTTGATTTTTTGTCCGCAGGTCTTCGCAGAGGCAGAAGTGTGGTTCAGCCTGGATGGCGATCGGTATCAGCCAAAGAGCGTACGGGCCATCATACCTCCGGATCGTATGCGTGAGTCGGCCCGCAACATCACCATCCGGCTCCGAAGTCGGCTGGCCAGGTTCGTGAAGATTCGACTCTCTTTCGCCGACAAGTGGATGTTGATCAGCGAGATCGCTTTCGATTCAGGTAAGTCGGACTGAGCAAGACTGAACACTTTAAGTATAACCTCCTATTCCTAACTCAACTTAGTAGAGAAAGAGAGGCTATGAAGGAGTATTTTGAGTATAAAAATTGTCATTATGTCCTTCACAATATCTTTCCAATATGCATACCGCTCTAATGTCATCATCATCATGCTATGTGAAAAACTGTCATAGGGGCGGTCCGTTAGTTGTAATGTCTATGGTCGAGAAATGCTCGGTTGCAAGGGCGGATTATTGGGACCGTGCGCGACGACAGCGCCATCCACTTTTGGAACTCTTGTAGGAAGTTAATGAATATTGTGCCTCAGGGAAATTATCGAAAAAACCGTTAATACTCACCAGAAACCTTGAAAAACTTTCATTCTTTCAATAATTATGGAAATCGCATTCTAATATTGGGCCTGTTGTAACTACCCTCAAACTGATCTGAATATATGAAAATATTTTTCAATATACGTGAACAATATTAGGATATATCGTTGAGGTAACATCGGTTGAAAGTTTTAAATGAAAAATTCATCGTGAGTATTTACACAAGTGCTTCAAAATTACCGATAATTTTCCATGAAAGCATGTTGTCTGAAAACTGCATGACTTTATTTTCATATTTTGTCGAAAGAGCCCGACTCCGAAAGAGGAGGGCTCTTTTAGCAAAATATGAAAATAACCAAATGCAGTTTTTTCACTGACAACATTTGAATGGAAAATTATCAGGTTTATTTTGATGCACGAGTGTTATTCGGTAGAATATTTCCGGAGTTAAAACAACGTTTAAAATTCAGTATTCATGCCTGTCAAGATGACAAATGTATATTTTAACAATCGTTACTATAGATACACGGACCGAGCGGGTATTTTTCGATACCTACCGGGTATTTACCAGCCCGAAAATGTCCCGCCGGGAATTTATCGCTGTAATTGGTCGAAAATGTCCTGCTTCATATGGGATTTTTAACATACGATGGAAATATTCGAAAGAGTAACATTTGGAATTATTCAAATAATTTCACTTCCTAATTATTAATATAAAAACCCAGAAAACTACGGAACAAATATTAATAAACCACAAAATAATGACGTTCAAACAGTACCTCAGATAGTTTATAATTATTTCAGTTTCATTTCTCGTGAATGAACTTTCAATGTTACTCACATTTGAACTTCAGAGTGCGAATTCGAAATCAAATCGTATAGCTTCTCTCTGAAAAGAAGTAGTATTTCCACTTTCTTCTTTGCAAGAGAAAACTATCCGATAACAACCTTAATGCGTTTTCCACAATAATTTGCATAATCTGCACGTTTCAATACTTTTCTGTTATTAACATATGCAAAACTAGGTGATACATGATAAACTAATACTGATCTTCAAATATTTTGCATTGAAATAAATAAAAAAAATTGGAATCATCTCACAAACCTTAAACCCTCGAAACAACCTAAGTGTAGAGATTCATTCGATTAGTGAAATGCAGTTGTCCAAACTTGGCCACACAATATTCGCAAGAAATTGATACAAACTCAGAAAAACTAATTGAATAGCATATCGTATAAAACAAGAGAATGCGTGACATCATCCTTTACCTCTATCTGATTGTTAGATTATTACCACCAAGGGCGCCGTTCCTGGATGGCAAGGGGGGGGCGGACGCCTCTCCCTGGATTTTAGATTTTTTAGTCCATACGCCGCGTAAGACACGATATCGACTATAGTTTGTAACAAATATCCACGGGTATGCTTGAAGACTGGCTTTTAAATCAAATATTCTAAATGAACAATTCGTTCAGGCTGTTTCTTCTGTGAAGAATCATGCGCTAACACCTGTTGGATGTAATCCAATGCCATTCGTGGTATTAATCAGGGGAGTTGTTGTTTTCTGATAGGTGTTAGTCCGTCAACCTACAGTGTAGGTGGGTTGAGGCTGGCCTGAACAAATTGTTCACCTAGAATATTTGACTATATTATGCATTTTTCTAAACCAAACTCGTAAGTATTGTTCAAAAGGATTTCCAATTCAATTCAATGCATTACTTCGATTTGAAGAAAGGTACCCCCCTAACATTCTTTTAACGGCGTCCATGATTACCACACACTCCACGATATCTTTTCACTATCCCTCCTTAAAACGAAGTCTAAATCCAACTCTGCATGATAATGCAGTTTCGGGTGGAAGATTTCATATTCATTTTCCCAAAATAGAATAACAATACATCCAGTGTAGCATGTTAAAACCCTTAAGGTAGTCCTACAAATCAGGTTGGTCTCCAGGTCGAGTTGCTAAGCAATCAACTGAACTCGATTCACTACTACAGTTAACGGAAGTTATACAACTGACCCAAAGGAACAGTGGTGTAGTTACAATTTATTCATTAGAAATATATATAATATATTGATAAAATAAAGTAGATACAATAAATAATCTATTGTAGCTTCTTTCCTTTCATATTAAATTAACCTCATGGTAGATATATTTGAGAAAAACATCCAAATGAACTATTCTCTGTCCTGGTTTATGAAAGTATGGAAGTTATGACAAC
Organism: Zygogramma bicolorata; assembly: GCA_032362365.1. Taxonomy (NCBI): domain Eukaryota; kingdom Metazoa; phylum Arthropoda; class Insecta; order Coleoptera; family Chrysomelidae; genus Zygogramma; species Zygogramma bicolorata. Next base: position 92,401 of record JAVJAQ010002930.1, read on the forward strand.
GATTTTTATTAGCGAAATTCAATGCTGTCGTTAGACGGCTCGTATAAATATGAGTCAATCCCACACCAGTATTGATTCTCTTATCTCAAACATAAAAATACATGATACCTATCAGAATTTGATTTATAAGCTGAATACGCATCTGATAATATATATTGGGTGCATATTCATTCAAAAAAATAATACCCTCATATCTCGAGCCTGAATGAAACACCCCCTGAAAGCGAGAATATCAATATCGAAATTTTGCTCTTCTGAGTACCTACCTATCCCAAAAATATTTCTCTATATCTCTTCAACAAGAAGTGATACCCATGGCTTGTAACATTGAATGTGAGTCACCCAGTAAATTTACTTAGTGTTGAAATGTTTCTTTTCCATTGGGTTAATGTTGTGTGTTCGAGTCCCATTATCACAAATTTGTGAAATGACAAGTAGTTCTTCATTTTCATTGTGTAACGCCGGGAACACACGGTCCGGGTAAACGCCCGTCCGAGTTTTGTCCGGGCTCCGGATGCTCCGAAGTACATTGTGAAAGTAAGTGAAGAACACACGGAACCCGGACGGGCTTCTGCCCGTCCGATAGCAAAGACGCCCGGATATATTCTCAACTGATCATCCGAGACCCGGCCGGGCGTTCACCCGTCCGACAGGTAGCGGGGCATTGTGTCAAATAGGCGGGAACACACGGTCCGGGCGAAGACGTGCAGTCAGTGTTGTGACCGTCGTGCTTGGTTGTGATATACTCATATATTGCAGAGTTAATAATGACGACGATGATGTTTTGCACATGAACTTTCGAATCCTAGGCGATTGCCAAATAGGAACAGTAAAAAATATTATTTATATTATATTATATAACAAAATATAATATTTTTTATAAATGGTTGAAGAATTTTTCTTCATCTTCTCTTAATTCGAAAAATGGAGTATTGAATTGTCCTAGTATGTTTCTCTTCTGCACAACAGGATGTAGCCATACATTTCTGTTACGTTTCTTCTTAAGTCTGTGATGCAGTAAACAAATCACTGCTAATAGTTTACTTCTATCTTCGTCCATGATTAAGCCGAAAATGACGAGAAGTGGAATAAAATTTCCCGGACGGAAGTTTGCTCGGATGTAGTGTGTTCTGTTCATCAAAATATCGTCCGTCCGGCCAATCGCCCGTCCGGGCATCCACCCGGACCGTGTGTTCCGCGCGTAACACTTGGCTTAATGATATTCTAAGCGCCGAAATAGCTCAGTTGGGAGAGCGTTAGACTGAAGATCTAAAGGTCCCTGGTTCGATCCCTGGTTTCGGCAGTCTTTTTTTTTCATTGAGATTTACCTCCCAGTAGGTAAAAAACATTGCATCGGCCGGGAATCGAACCCGGGCCGCCCGCGTGGCAGGCGAGCATTCTACCACTGAACCACCGATGCTTGATAAATAGACCAAGTAGTGAATGTTACGCGAAAAGTGAATTGTTCCAATTATAAGTCTGAACTGATCACGATCACCGAGTCGTTTCAATCATCAACGAGTGGTCGGAAAGAGGAACTTCTTTAGCCTTCTATACCTTTTCTTTTTCAGCAGCCCATCATTTCTGTCTCTGAAATTAATCAAAATTCTCGTCTGACTTATACCTACTGTGTATACAATCTTAATGTCCTTTTTCGAAAGATGTGATATACGGGTCATGGAAAATCATATTTAGTTTCTATAGGAAAATTTCTTTTATACCTATACCAAACATGATATTTCAAGTTTCGAGCTGCCATCTTGCTACCAAATGCCCAAAAAAGTCCCATGGAGTTGAACATGTAACGATCGATTTTATCTAATTTACCATAAAGATATAATTATTATCCATGTTGGGCAATCAAGAACGGGTCAACCGTTGACGATATAATATCTCTCATTCTCATTATTCTCTCCCTAACTGTGTCTTCCGTTTTTAACATCACTCTGTACCACTTCCTGCTCATCTTCTCAAGGGTTAAACCCAGAACAGGGATATTCGATATACATAAATGCATCGATTTCACTCGAGTTCATAACTCGATGCAACAAATCGATCTGATTTTTGGAAAGGCTCTTGATTTATTCAATGTATCGATGTATTTTCATCAAACATCGAACCAATGGTTAATACATTTATAAAAAGGGGGATTGACAATAATGCTCAGAGCAGCATCAACTTTAAGCATAAAAGACTCATTAAAATGAAAACTGACTGAAACGGGATTTGGTATAACGAAAGATAAAGGATTGTAACATTAAAAAAACTTCATTTTGAATTATCTTTCATTTATATAGTTAATATATTATTTTTTCGGATAATTGAATTTGAGAGAACATCGATTTTGAAAAAACATCGATTTTTCTAACCGATGTGTCGGAAAACATCGATGCAGAGCTTCGATGCACTGCATCGGAAAAAATATCGATGTATTTTCCAAGTGTTCACCTCTAACCCAGAAACTTCGGCGCGTCAGTTCCTGACTGTAGCGCTTTCAATTATTTTTCGACTGGATTCCGCAACTTCTCTCCAACGATCTCCGAAGAATTCACTCATCTCCAATTACATCAGCGTTACACTCGTGAACTAGAAATATGAGACGATTCTCCGTAATTTGTGAGATGGCGCGCTTCTCTAGAAGTTTCAGTATCCTTTGCAGAGTTGTACTCGAATAAGTTTCCACAGTGGGAAATGATTGTGCTATAATAATTTTTCCAGCAACTATTCATATTACTATTTCATTAACAATATCGATATTCTATTGTGAATATGGCATGTGATCAATATTGCAATTACAGTATCAATCATAGGATTTGGTTCCTAATTCATGTTTCGAATATTGTTCAATGTGCATACGATATTCAACCATTATCAGAATTGTCTTAGGTATCTTCTGTATCTTCTTTGTTAATATGTAGTTATATTTCCAATTCGGTGGTTCAATTTGATGTCATAAATGTACAATTCCGCAAGTATCGAACCATAATATATGACACTTCCGCTTTAACCCGAAGCGCAATTTTCATATTTCAAATGGAAACTTTTTTTTTGATATAACGATTGAGTATAGAATAACGTTTCGTAAGTAATATCACAATCATACTCTCAATTGCTGATATAGTTGATCTCTTATAAGTGATACTTTTTGTATTTCCCTCGTAACGAAACATCTTCATGAAAGTATGCTATTGGAAATTGAATATTATCTTGTGAGTAACAATAATTCATGACCGAACTTTCCACACAAAATTTTTTATGCGGAATAATTTTTTTAATTAGATTTTTGTACATTTTTAAAGATCAATTTTAATTTTTTTTTAAATGCTGAGGAATTTTTAAATTTGGTGACAAACTCCAATATAAAACATGTATTGTTTTTTAGTTTATAGCAAACTTTGAAAATCCCTATTAGCATTTAGGAAATGATAGACTTGATGTTGCTATATAAAAAAAATGATTTTTAAAAAAGCTAATCTTCGTGAAGAATATAGTGTGAAAAGTTTGGCCATGAATTGTTGTTGCTCACATGATATTGTTCAATTTTCCATAGCATGCTTTTGTGAAAATGTTTCGTCAGGAGGGAAATACAGAAATTAATTTTTATTAAAATCTCAATAATACCATCAGATTGTGAATTGAAAGTAATTGTAAAGGTATACCAAATAGTAATTTCCGGAAAAAAAAATAGATTCCATTCGAAATATGACAATTGGATATGACAATTGGATTTGCTACTTGCCAAATTGTACACTCGTGGCTTTAAATCGAAGTACATCCATACGAAATAACAACGCTGATACAGGGGGGTATATTGTTATGCCAAAATTATTGATATTTCGATATAACCGATTACATGAGATGTATATTGAAATTCCATGGTCGCAAATTGGGCATAGAACAGATATGCAAACGATGTTTCTAAACAGGCGTGATTCAATATAATTAGGTGTATATTTTCTGTTATTGGTATCAAGCTATCAAACGGATACTGTTCAATATTGCACCTCACAATAGACAGTTGGAAGTTTTTTAATCTATGATAAACCAGTAATAATGTTATAGTTTTGTCTTTCAATATCAATCCAAATTCCTGACGCTTACAAACTCCAAAATTGTAAAGTTAATATTAATTCTTATCTCCTGTCCCTTGTTTCACGCGGTGTTATTTGAACATGGGGATTAACCCTCAGAACTCTGAACTTGTGCGAGCCATGAAGAGGTATTTCCTGGAATGGGGTTTTTGTCAGTTTTGAAGCAACACTGATGCTGACTTTTCGTCTGGTGCAGATCAAACCGAAATGGCGTCGTTTGCGAGCAGTTTGTAATTCCATACGGGTCGTTAGCGACGAAACATTTCGGAACCATCCAGAATTGTATTGCAAATTAAATTTGCATGCGGGATACTGCACTGTATCCTCCGAAGTTAGAACCTCGCTCTAGAACATGAACAATGATTGGCCAGTGGCTATACTTCAGGACAACCGAATGGAATGTTATTCATATCAAACTATTATGCTCGTTCGAAAGACATTTCTGTTTCCCGAAGAGATTCAATTCTTTATAGTCTTGAGTTTTCCCTACAGATGAGTGCCAATTGAAGACCTGTCAAGAATCAGAATTCTTCAAAAGACTAGTATCAACAAATTTCCTCTTTTGCTTTTGCTGTTATATCTATGCTTACAGGCTCGGTAACAGATGATATGGTATATGTCTATTCATTCTCTAACACATCGCCGATGTTTTTCCATACAATAATATCAAAAAGGTACATATACAACTCGATATAGATCAAATCACCGACCCACTTGAAAATGAATTGAATTTCTGGATGCGTTCCTGGACATCAATCGATAGTGGATGGAGGTGGCCTCATTACATAATTTGGGAAAACTTTAATAGGGCATGAAGAAGCCGAATCAAGTTTCTGATATATAGCACATAAAACTTTTATGGCGGTACTTTCGAATCTTGACATGAATCTCTTTAAGAGGTTATTTTTTTGCTGATTCGTGCGACTTTTCACAAAAGTATTACAATATGAATTATAATCAACATTCAAACTGGTACATCGAGTTCTCAAATACATTTCCTGTTCACAATAATTGTCACTGAACATGGGTTTAGTACAATGCTCAATGTTAGAATAATAAAATATTCAATTCCCTTCAATCCTGACAAAAACTCATTATTATAGGAATAATGGGATCGTCCCTTGCGAATACGGAGTCCCTGAATGTTCTCGCCATTCTTGTTTCCCTTTTTATTTATAGGATACTGTAAAAACCAGCAAACTCAGACATTCTCAAAGCAAATTCAAAGCACCGCAAGTATAATGTAACTTTGCAAGTATTAGAAAATTCTGTTGACGAAACTCAATCAATCAATCAATTTCTGACAGGATTCGAGTATTTTCATCCTTCAATCTGTGTATTTGAAAATGCTAGAAATGCACAGACTCCGCACTGGAAATCGATATTGGTATGTCATTATTTGTAGTTATGGATTGTTTTTGTGCAATTCAATTGTCCAATATAATCCTCCACCGATTTCACTGTATGATATTCAGCGGCTCATAATACGGTCCAAAGATTCTTTCAAAACTAGGTGATGTATCTCAAACGAGCCTCTTCCAAAATGACATTTTTCTTACTTTCTCGTAAACATTTTGAATAACCATTTCCACTTGTATTGTCACGAAAATTATTGGGCACATCAGCAATTCCAACACACTTAATTATCACCGGTTCCTCCACCAAAAGCATTCTATTGAGTTGATTGGTATAATTCAAATCACGGCAGTTGTTGGAGAAATCCGGAGAATTTTATTTACGTAAATGGAATTCATGGCTTTTTTCCGTCGATTTTTTCTGTGCATGCAATTTTTTGATATTGGTAGTGGAACGATCATATCGATAGGTAAGTTTTTAATGAAGTTATGGAATAATATCATTTGATAGATAGATAGATAAAGTTTATTTGTTCCTTGTACATAAAACATACATATTACCTCCATAGGAGATGTGGAACGTGTCAAGTTACTATACTGTATACAACAAACATTATACGAAAATGACAAGAGAAAAACAGATTATCATTTTACACACCAATGACAATGAGACTGTGGTAACAAACATCTTTGTGTCCAAAAATAGCGCCTTACTTAAATATAAGCGATAAAAAAATACAAGAAAAAAACAAAAGAACAGATTACATATTAGACAAAGAAAAATTATACATTAATGCAGCAGGAGACTCTCTCAGCTCGTAAAAAGGGTTCCTGATGAGAAGCTCTTTAATTTTGCTCAGACATTCCCTTCCTGACAAACATCTGAGTTCTTGTGGGAGCTTATTCCAAATTTTAATCAGACTAAAATTCACATTTCTTTGGATAAACGTGTACTTATTCTTATCTATGGTAAAATAATTTCTGTTTCTTGTGTTATATGAGTAGTTTTTGAAATTATTAATGAATAAAGATTTATTTTCAAGAATGAATTTAACTGCTTCATATATGTAGATGTTAACTACCGTTAGGAGTTCTTTATCTCTGAATACAGGTCTACATGTTTCGCCCGTTTTCATTTTATAGATAGTTCTCAAGCATCTCTTTTGCAGAATCTGCACTCTCCCCGCTTCGGCTGAATTTACCCAGAAAATTATGCCGTATCTGACCTTTGACAAGAAGTGTGCGTGATACACGTTTAAAGCTGCTTCCACTCCTACCTCTCTGACTATGACTCTCACAGCATAGCACAACCTCGACAGCTCGACTAACAATCTGTCAATATGAGTTTTCCAGTTTAATCTTCTATCAATTGTTAAGCCTAGAAAAACTATTTCGTTTTTTGTGACAAACTCCATATCACCGAAATGAAAATTGATGTTATGATCTGTTTCTCTAGTGTTTTATAATTTGTGTTTTTGCAATGTTCATGAGAAGGTTGTCGTCTGAAAACCATTTTTGTAGCCCTCCAATCGAGCCCTCGAGCCTGTGCTTCGTTTCTTTTTCATTTTCTCCACTTATAACTAGTGAGGTATATATCATCAATCATCAATTATACTGGGAAGTTCATTAGTATATAGAATATACAGAAGGAGGCCCAGGATCGACCCCTGGGGTACTCCTTTTTTCATTATCTCCACATCAGATTCTACGTTAACGTCACTATAATTTTTTTCTATCACTCTTTGTGTTCTGTTATGCAAGTATGATTCAAGTAGTTTGTTAGTTATACCTCTGATACTGTATCTATTAAGTTTTTCCAGGATCATATAATTTTTCCCTATTAGTCTGGAAAAATACCTGACCAACCGCAAGGGTGCAATGATAGCAAATGAAAATGTTCGTCAGGAGAAGAGTCATTCCGTTCAAATTGAATTTTTACTCACATGTCAATTCCATCTGAGACAGTAAGTACCATCGTCAAACCAAATCCCAGAGATCGTCAAACAGACATCTTTTCCGCTGTCTGCGCCCCGTTTGATATGTTTCCCTTATCGAATGGCATATTTTTATAGATCTAATCATGAAGTATCGGGAAAACAGGTATAAACTAGATACGAATTAGGCTTATTTTGTCGTAAATGCAGGCACCTAATACTGTTATATGGACCACCGTAAAAATTTTACTCGCCGATCAATATAGACATTCGAATAGAAAGAACAACATAAAATATGGAATTGTCAGTATTCCGCAATCCCTAGTTCCAGTTGTGGAATAGAATAGGTTTCAATGCAGAGTTAGATTGCTGTTGGCTGATTTGAATTTTAAATAGGTACGAGTGGGTCTGAATATGTGTATATCGTTCCGCCAACAAATTGAACAGAATATTGTTGTAAAAATGGAAAGACTTGACTGGCTTTCATTTATTCAACAAATAAGCTGAACCTATTTCATGGGAAAAACAATTATAGAACAGATTGTGCTTACTATTTCAACTGTTTCATAATGGGATAACTGAACACAGAGCAGCAAATATAAGCCGGATATATTGAAAATTGAATGCATTGAAAATATCAATCAGTTATTCAGTTCTTCCATGGCACTCTTTCAAATGAATGTAGCATTCGAGTTATATACGTCTTTCCATAAGGGCATCCGAGGATATTTACGAGGTATTTCAATTCTTTTAATTCTTTACCCCAATCATTTGAACCACATTTTTGAATAACCTTAATAACGTTATGGCTCGAAAACGATTACAATCTTGATGCAGAAGGTTCTCCTACTAAAAGCATCCAAATTTTAATGCGAAACCTTCTGCATTTTGTACCTTTTTCGAAATACGTGGTGTTGAAAAAGGTCAATGCCTCTCATTATAATTAAATAAACTGCAGATATTCTACCATCATTTGCTTATATTAGGAGTTGCCGGTTTTTCATAGATCCTCATTTTTAAGTCGATATCACTCGTTTCTTATATTTGACGTTGACGAAAACAATATTCAAATTCCTTTTCAATCTCATCAGTGTGAATTTTTGTTTTCTGGAACGATTATCAAATTTACCCTTTTTAATTCCCACTAAATCCGTTTCACACGATTTTCCCAATCAATCTGGGATCTTAAGTGAATTCGAGGCTCAGAAAATCAGGATAATAATCATTTGGTTTTCCCATATGATTGCGTTTTGGAGATGTCCGTATGTGTTTGTTTGTTTTTAATGTTACAATTTGTATTCGTAATTATCCTCCTTATCTGTTTCTTGCATTACTCGTTCCTCCCATCCAGTACCATTACTTTCTTTGTTTACTTTCCATGTCAAGAGTCTAGACCTTATTGTTTCACCAGCATTGTTTATTCGCTGATTGTGTCTTTCAGTATCATTTTTTATTTTGCTTTCAGGGACTGATTCCAGATTTTTTTGTTATAAAATTCCACTATTATCCTTGTTCTTTCAATTCTTCCTTCTTGAATGGTTTATTATACACAATGGATCCTTCTCATACATGTTTTCAGTAACTCTGCATAATATCAATACTATGCTCCCTTTTCCCGTCCGACACAATCCTTGTGCTTGTTTTTCCCTACAAAATCGTCACTTTGAATGACAACATCATCTCGTCTTTTCTAAATAAATCTCAGTAAATGCCCTGTGGGACAAGTTTCGAAAGTACTTTCAAAATAGGGTTGGGAAATAACCCACTCTGGGAGTTGAGCTGTTGAAATCTATAGGTAATCGGTCTTTATCGAAATTTCCCATCTAATACAATACTCGATGAACGGAATTCATTAAATTTGGCTGTAACACACTGTATAACAATCTATCAACCCTTTGTTCAAAGGTCGCTGGTATTAGAGCACCATTTATCCGTCATCACTCGGAGCATTTTCTCGAGCGCGCATTTCCAACATCCTGCTCGGATATTTCAAAGTCAAACCCGTTTTCTTTAATTATTATGCCTGCCGGTATTTCAAAGTGAGAATTCGGAATGATGCATTGCCTCAACCTGTTCCCGAATAACGGCGACATCGCTCTAAATATCTTGTAAGTGAGCTCGAGATAAAGCCGTAGAGCGTTTATTCTCTAATATAATGATAAATGTCTCAGCTGCTTGATGATATTTATACTAAATGACGGTGCCGCTTTGAATGCCATTAATTTGCACATTATCTTTGTGAAAGTTCGCGCGACGACGATTTTTTTCGTTGATTTTTTGACGGCGGCGTCATTTTTATTAATAAGGCGCTTCCTTTCCGCTGAACTGTCTGAATAGGTCGCCTCGTTCGGCCACATGCTGGCCATTTGCGAGGAAGGTGCGATGAATCAATCATATATTTCAGTCATTCAACTCTTTGGTCAGAGGTGTGATTCTGCAAGAGACAGGAAAAACTAGTCATCAATCAGACAAATAAAACATTCATGACAATTTTTTATTCACCACCAAATTTCTAATTTTCCGTAAACGTAAATGTTCCGAAGAAATATTTTTTCAGAAACTGTTGTAAATCATTCAAATTATTGAATCATTATTATTTGGTTGAGTGGAAGAGCAAAATCTCGTTCCTAGAACAAGCATTTTGAACTCTGCCATTGAATAGGTGCTACTCTTGGATGTGTTCATTATCACTTTGTAACTGCTACCTATTCAATAAAATTATTATTTTATTATTATTTTTCTCGAAAATGATGGAATCTGACTGCAATCACAGATCACAAGAGCTGATTTGATATTATTGATTTATTTTTGTGCAATCTAGTCACTGCTATTAATAAAAATAATAATAATAATAATAATAAGCCTTTATTCCATACAGGTACAAAAAACCCACTTACTGGAAAATAAAAACAATGCTAGCAATATAATTGGATTTTGGATACAGAAAAGAAATCTTACAACTTATTATTCTGAATAACAAGACTATGAAAACGACCAAGTCATACCATCATCCCAAGTGAGTTAAACTCCTCAGGGAAATGATTCTTCGATAGTCCTGCGTAGTTCATTCAGTGAACAATAATTCAGATCACAAAGATCACAGTTCCTATTGAAAATATTACACATATTGAAAATTGGATTTTGGAACGAAATATTATTTCTTGCCATATTATTGTAAAAAGTTACATTTCTACGCGACCCATATCTTGGAACAAGTAAATTAATTTGCGCCAAGAGGAACGAACAATCAATAAAGTTATGCCACAACTTGAATAGGAATGTTACATACATAATTTGTCTCCTACAAAATAGTGAAGAACATTCAAATCTGTCAAGATAAGTGGAATAATCGATACCTCTCAAGGGAAAAACCCCGTCTTCACGAAAGCTGAGGTGCTTGAAAAATCTTCTCTGAACTGCTTTGATTGCATTTATATGACATTGGTGAAAAGGGCTCCAGATTATTGATCCATATTCCAGTTTGGTCCGTACAAAGGAAAAGTATAACATCCTTACTGTCGAAGAATTTTTAAAAAATCGGGTGTTTCTCAAAATGAAGCCAAGTACCCTCGATGCAGATGCAATGACCTGATTGATTTGTGGAATAAATGTCAATTTGCTGTCGTAGAGGACACCTAAATCTTTGCATTCGTTGCATCTCTCAATAACAGAGTTCTCAATCATATAATTATAATGGATGGGATGTTTTTTTCTCGTGAAAGAAACAATGAAACATTTAGAGATATTGAGATTGAGTTTATTCCGATAACACCAGGAGCTTATCGAATTCAAATTAATCTGTAATGAATGACAATCATCTAATGAATTTATTTCGGAAAAAATTTTCATGTCATCTGCGTAGACCAATTTTCCACAGTTGACTGAGGTTATGAGGTCATTGATGAATATCGAAAAAAGCAGAGGTCCTAAATTGGACCCTTGAGGGACTCCAGAGGTTGGAACAAAGCAGGGTGACTCATAGTTCTCATATTCTACGAAAAGCTGACGATCGAAAAGATAGGATCTGAGTAATTTCAGCATATTCGGAGATAAACCCATACTTTGTAATTTGTGGAGAAGAACATAGTGATCTATCTGATCGAAAGCCTTCTGAAAGTCGGTATATATGACATCTGTTTGACCTTGCGTGTTAAATGTTTTGCTTATTTCTTGAAAAAGACATGCAAGGTTTGTAATACAAGAGCGTTGAGACATGAAACCGTGCTGATTCTCAGAGATCAAAAAGCGTGTTTTTGAATATAAGGAATCGTACATAATAATCTCTAATAGTTTTGAAAAATTACACAAGATGGATATCGGCCTATAATTATTCAGAGAATTTGGATCGCCTTTTTTCAGAACTGGACATAACCTCGCGGTTTTTCAGAGCTGAGGAAATGTACATGACGTTATAATAAGGTTGAATATATATGCGAGAGGTTCAGCTAACACTGATATACAATCCTTCACGAGAAAACTGGGAATTTGATCTATACCGGCTGTGAGTTTATTTTTCAGTTTGGAACTGGCTTTGATTATATCAAGAGGGCTCACAGAGTGCAAAGTTATTGTGTCATTATAAACAGATGTCATTTGGATATCTCCAGTTGAGTTGACATCCGATACACGATAAACGCTCTGAAAGTAACTAGCAAAGGCGTTCACTATGCTTTGGGGAGTGTCAAATATATTATCTTGGGAATCTCTTATTGTTCCAGGTATTCTAGATTTCCCTTTTTTACTTTGAACGTAGGACCAGAACTTGTTTGGATCGGATAAAATTGATTCTTCTGATCGTATAATATACTTCTTATATGATGCATTTATCTGCGATTTTAATATTGGTCTCAATTCAGTGTATCTTTGAAGGGTATATTCGTTTTGGTTTTTCTTATATAATTTGTGAGCTTTCTCCTTCTCCCTAATTTTATCAATTATTTTTTTATCGAACCATGGAGGAAATCTTCGTTGTCGTGACAATTTCAGAGGAACATGAGCATCGAGGTTCTTGACTAGGATATTATAAAATAATGTAACTACATTGTCAACATTGCGCTCGTGATAAATTATGGACCAATCGATATCAAATAGTTTACTATATAAGGTACAGAAGTCTGCTTTGCGGAAATTATAGGTTTTTGTTATTTTGTTCCTGATATCAAATGACTTATAGTGTTTAACGGTGGTTTTGAACGAACATAGAACAGCAGGGTGATGGGGATCTTCAGAAAGCAGTGGTACATTCTCTTTTTCGACTGTACATTCGAATGAGGAAAAGATTAGGTCGAGAACTCTGTTATTAATGTTCACTACAGAGTTATATTGCACAATATTGAGAAGTTCAGAGAAGTTCCTCAGTAAAGTTGATTTATTGTCTGTAAGAGTATCGGAGACATATGCTGGTATGTTGAAATCACCAAGTATAAGTCGTTATGAAGATGATGGAGAAGAGAAAAATTTTCAAGAAAAATTTCGTAGCATTCTTTAGTAGTTGTGGGCGGTACATACAGAACAAACACATATAATTTGAAAAAATCGAGGGTCATTTGACACCCAACTATATCTATCGTGGGACAGGCAGATCTAACAGGAGATACATCTAAAAGTACAGAACTAAAATTTCTCACGTTTTTTATAGCAATAAGGACACCACCTCCCATTGTAACGTCAGTAGCAATAAAGTCACGATCGCAGCGAAAAACTGTATAACATTCCGGAAAGATTTCACCTTCATAGACACCAGTGGAGAGCCATGTTTCACTAAGAGCTATCACATCATAATCACAGCACAAAGAAAGTCATGTGTTTTAGAGTTCAGACCCCGAACATTTTGGTAGTAGCACGTTACGTTCACATCTTTGGTATGGTTATCCACTGTGTTGATGGGTGATTGCTATTGTAGACTGCTTGCTGCTGAATCATTGGGTGGACCAGAAATGGGCATAACAGGCAGAGACAAAGGTTGAGTAGATTCCTTTGTGGTTATGATCGGAGTTCCACTTAAATATTTTATCGTTAAGTTATTTTCCCCATTTTTCATTCGTGTATCCAGTTCTTGTCTGAGATTTTTAAGGTGTTCTCTTTCTGCTTGTGATGAATCACTCTTGATTGTGAGTGAATTGTAGGGCTCAACGCTTCTCAATATCAGTTTGTGTCGAAGAATGAACTTTGGCATCAAACTGTTATCGAAACATATTTTCAGTGGTCTAGGTGATTTATTTGGGGTACTTCTACCGAGCCTCTGAATATGATTGATTTTATAGCCTGGTGCGTCATCTGTGAAATTTTCGATCAAATACCTAATGATGTCATTGGTGGCAGCCAGTTCATTGTTGCGATTCGATTCGCCTAAACCAAAGATCAAGAGGTTCTTTTCTCTATTTATTCTATCTTTGATTTCGTTGAAATTCATTGATCCCATTGCACCATCATGGCTCAATTTAGATAGATCTTTTTTCACAGTTGTAACTGAGCTCTGAACATCTGCAACAGCTGCTTCTAGCTTATCAAACTTCTGTTCGTATTTTTGAATAGTCGTTTCATTGGCGTAGATTCGTTCATTGTGTGCCTGGAGTGTTTGCTGGCAATGTTCCAATTTATTATTAAGCGTCTCTTGGTAATTCTTTATCACTGAGATATCATCAGCCAATGATTTCTGGGTTTGAGCCAAAGACATCTGGGATTGGGAGACTTTAAGTAGTTCTGACATTATTCGATTGAAGTGCTCTGACGTTAGTGGTTGGGCTTGTGCACCGGCTTGTCCTACGGCAATGTCGATCTTGGGCATTTTCATCGCGGTTATGGGAGATGTATCGTTGCCTCTGGATCGTTTCAAAGATGAGCAATTACCGCATGTCCATTCTTTGCCTGAATCATTGATAAACTGAATATCATTCTGTTGGAGGTTGACGCAAGAGCCATGATATCGCTTCATGCAATTAGAGCAGCTCACAGATACTTTGCTTTGTAGGGCAGTGATGCGGAGGGTACAACTTTGGCAAACGTCGGCCATTTCGAGATTTTCAGACTTCGACCAGAAAGTGGCAACGTAGCAATGAAATTCGGAACTGAAGAGCTGGGTCGTATTTGGTTTCTGTAGTCACAATGATTTAATAGGGTATTTGAACCGTTAATAACACTTACTGCTCTTTGGATGGCTATATAGAACGACTTGCATAACTTTTTTTCATTCAAAACTTCACGAAATCACTTGTTTTCATCTGATTTTTATAAGACAAGAAACACAAACTCACACACAGTTGCCAAATTTGATAATAATGATAGCTTTATTGCCCAACAGTTCAACCCATTTACAGGACAATGAGTTGAAATTAGGTATATACAGGAAAGAAATAGATTCATTCTTTCGAATCCAAAAACATAGTAAAGTTAAATTCACCCCAATAATCCTATCGTTTTGGGTGTACTCTAGCTGATCTTACTATTGAGATTTTGATACATTACATAAATTGGTGCTTTGAATAGTAAATTAGTTCCTGCTATCGGAAGCCTAAAAGTCCCAGTATATCTGGTTTGGAAATTACGTACAATGAAGTACATTTGTGCAAGTATTTCAGTACTATCGACACGGTTGTGTAAAAAAACGATGGACGTGCATTTTCACCTTGATTCAAGGCTGGAAAATTGTAGCTCATCACATAACACATGGTATTCAATTCTTTGCTCTGGATAAACCCCATTAATTTTAAATGATAGCCACCTCAGAAATTTACGCTGCACTTTTCCCTCGATGTGAATTCTGTAATACGGAGACCAAATAATACTCTAGAACGAACAAATGAATAATATAAAGTTTTAAATGCGTGAACATTTGTTAAACTTTTACAATTTCTAACTATAAAGCCATAGGTTTTCATTGCTTCAGATGTCTTGAGACAAATGTAATCCTTGAAGGTTAACTTGGAATCAAAAATGACCCTCAAATCTTTTATAGATTCGCATCTGACCAGATTGAATTGCTTAATGATATAGGGGAAGTAGTTGGAATTTTCCTAGTGTGTAACAACCTTACATTTACTATTGTCGAAGTGTAACTGATATTCAAAATTCTGGTAATGTAAAGGCACTCAGACTCATTATTAAAGATAGCCATGGGTACAAGAGAAGAATTTCTATTGATACGGTATATTGCAAATTTCATAACCCGTTTTCATGACATCAATGGACCATGATAAATGGAGTAGTTCCAATTGTTGAATATCCATTTCGTGATTTCAAAAGTGACTTATAGATTTTTGCTTGATCATGAATCAAAAAATGCAAACGCATGGTACTTGGTTCTGAACTAACTAATGAAATAACAATTATTTCTACATAACATAGTAACGCTTCAATCACATTTATGAGATATCCTGTCGAAATGTCCATATTCATTTCGGAAAATAATATAATATATAGAATCGAATCCTAATAATGTCCTTGATTGGAAATTGATAGAATCACAATATTCTTTGTATATCCTCTTTGCACCCGTTCGCCTCCTTACTCTCCAGGATTCATCAACAACGGACCTGTGCCTCGTTCATAAACAATGAGGTGTGATAGTCGAGCTCAGGTGTTGGTTCAGGGTATAATGCAAGCTAGTGCCGCTTCTACTAATGAGCTTCGCAACATTTGTTATCATGCACTAATTTATGGTGGTTGTTCATAATCCACTGAGGATGATGGTGAGGTCAACATTCCGTTGAAACACTCAAAACACTTATCCATTAGATCGACGAGTGACAAAAATTGTCTACTCATTCAACTGGCTATATACGATATATTAATATGGATACAAATTCAGTTTTCGATCGTAGAACTAGTCAGGACAGTTGGTGGAGAAGAGTCGAACTTTGCCTTTTATTTCGATACAACTCCAAAAGAAAACAGGTTCTAAAAACTCGAAAAAACAATGAAATAAAAACAATAGTATTATTGTTATTATTATTATATATTTCTACCAGCTTTGACAAATCGATCTGGTTTTGTTGGGTTTTGGTTGAGCCATAAACCTACCGTATAAATCAATTTTTATATTATCTCATGTTTTCTCACCAAATTCCTGGGGCGGATAACTTTCAGAGAGTCAAGGCCGACCCTAATTACCTGTTATTCAAATTTCACAGAACCAGTAGTTGCATTATTTCATTAGATATCTCTCAATTCACCAAGTAAATCGCTCTCACATTTTTACGTTTTCCCATCTATTCAAATTAATCAGAGAATTTCACGGATCATTTCAAGTAAACCGTTCTACTGCGTTACTCACGGTTTAAATAACCGTAAACTTTTTTTGTGGACCAATTACTCACAATTAGGTCGGATGTCGCATTGAAAACAGACACAAATTTGTATGAATTACGTGAGATTGAAACAAATTGGTATATTAGTGTTAATAAGGATTTACGCTCGGATTCCATCCAGTATCTAGTGAAACGCCAGGAATATATCGGTGTGATTGAAAATCTTTACTGTTTCAAGCAAAGGGAGGAGTACTCATGAAATAGAATTTTTAATTATATCTAAACATTTGTATAAGCAGTTCTTTTATTGAAATCTCTTGCATCAACGGTATTATTATCATGCCATGATATGAATTAAAGTTGTATCGGCGCTATTCAGAGATCATGCTGATATAAAAATTATCTGAAATATATTCAATCAGTTGAATTCTCCAAAGAATTTGATAATTCAATTCACATATCTGTACATGGCATCAAGGTTTTTTTATTTACAGAACTCACTCATTCTCTTCACAACTTTTCTTCAGGAAACTCAAGTGGTACCACTTATATTGAATATTTCCCTCATGTATAAAATGTCCCATAAGAGCAATGCAATTATCGAAAACTGACAGCGGTAATTGCATTGTATCGAAAACCTACAGCGGTAATCTCATTGTATCAAGTCACCATGAAAACACATTTGAAACCGAATCGCTAGCGTCAGTAAACAACACAAATAAATGTCAGATAGATTTCAAAAATAGAAAAACATTTCCCGTTTAGGTGAGTACTCCATATAAAGTATAAATGAACACAAAATAACATTTCCTTGAGAATTTCTTTATTCGTGAAATATTCTAATGAATTAAATTTGTGCATAAAAATGACCAGATGATTTTGCATTCAAGCGTGATATCTTATACAAATTGCATTCGGTTATTTTCATATTTTGTAAAAGAGCCCTCGTCCTTCGGACTCGGGCACTTTCGCCAAAATATGAAAATAAATTCTTGGAATTTTTAGATAGGTATCACGCTTTCTTGCAAAATTATCGGTAATTTTTATGCACTCGTGCAATTAAAACCGAATGGACTGTCATGGAGTAGAATTCTTATGAGGCTCATAAAAATATGGGCAAAGGAAATATTTGATAGTGGAAACTGCTTCAAGAGTTGCGTTCCTACAAAATATCTCACGGTTGAAATATCAAACGAACATTGCAAAAGTGAAATTGCTATATTGAAATTCGTTAATCATTTCCATTTTCTATTTTGAATTCGAGAAATCAAAGGATACCAATTTTCCATAAGACAATCACATAGTATTTTGCGAAACTGACATTTTTCAACAAATCCTCAGAATTTCAGGTCCACTGTAAGAGATGAAAACAACGGAATATATAATTATAAGTTTAGTTAAGTCATGCACATTTTCATTAGGGACGGAAAAAACGTTTTTAATGAGGAATGGAATATTTTTAAATATTTGAAAACTCAGAATGAAATATTTCATTGGAAGCACTTACTTGGAACTATATCTTGAAGGTAAAATTATTCAGTATCAGCGGAATAAATTAACATATTTGTTACCTAATATATCCTTCTTCATATATTTCGGTTGCTCAGACTCAAAAAGCCCTAGAGGGATACCAACAAAAGTACATAGAATTTCTCACCTCCTGACCCAGAGTATTTCGATATTAGAGAATAGATTAGCTCATTTTTCCTCGTAGAACTGAAAGATGACCAAAACCACCGAATAATGCGGACTACAAAAAATTGGAAACCCATTTCGTATTATTCAAAATATTAATAATATAGTTGGAAGAATGTTCAAACTAAGAAATATATGAAAAAAAAATTTGAATCTTGAAAGTGTATTTCGAAAAAAAAATGTGCTATAATTGCCTCATACAGAGCATCAATCAAATTAATATCTACCTACGGTCACATTCGAAGTCTCCTGTTCGCCACACCGAATTCGCAGTCATTCCTACCACGGTCAGAAATGAATAAATACTGCCCGTACTCCGTGCATAATGCCAACACAAAGTTATGTTGAAGTAGGCGAAACAATCGAATTGTTCGCGGTAAACAGCCCAAGGGTTGGCAACTGTTCGGGATCGCGCGGGCTAGAACGCACGGTACTGTTTATCTTTGAAATTGAAGTGAACCGCTCCATGTAATTGTTTGTTAATGGGTAACAACGTTATAACTGTAACAATATCTAGCTTTGCGTGCGCTAATTAATAATTCCACTTCCGAATTGTGCCGCTTTGTAAAAGGAGTCTATGTTGATGAATGGGAATATCACACTTCAGATTTTCGTGATAATTTTGTACTGGCTCATCTGAATAAAACATATATGGACTACTTTGATTCCTTTGAACTCCTGTTTCATCATTTATCGCATGGCAAACACCATTATTTTCTGTTTATTCGAGAGAATACGATATCTAGGAGTTTCTTAAAGGATTTCTATTTTCAACTGACTACTAAATGATGTCTAATTCTCTCTCCAACGATAAATATTCCCTTTATCTCTAGAATTTCTCTACTGTCCCGATCATGGTAAAACACCATAGGATGATTTGAAGTATCCAATATTAATGTAAGAATGTAGGCTTTCACGGCCGGTGTTAATACATCTCTGGTCTTTCGGGCTTGAGGACCGTGTAGTGGAATTTTTACTTCCAGAGCTTTCGGCTACATCTGCGGCAGCCATCTTCAGCGGCGTGGTCTTAGTTGGACTCCTCTATGTGAGTTTACTAGGACTAGTAAACTCACATAGAGGAGTCCAACTAAGACCACGCCGCTGAAGATGGCTGCCGCAGATGTAGCCGAAAGCTCTGGAAGTAAAAATTCCACTACACGGTCCTCAAGCCCGAAAGACCAGAGATGTATCCAATATTACTTTCACACTTCTACTACGAACACCATTATATCAATCTTTTTTGCCTCCTTATTTTCGTTAGATATCTGGTAGTTCAAAATCTTCAGAAATAGGAATACGCCCCTTTTGTGCAGTAAATTGTGGCCTGAACTGTTGATTATTATTTTCGTGAATGTTTAGTTATTATCTCTCGAATGAGTTCTCGTTTACAAGTCAATGCTTTTAAATCCACCTATTCACATTTCGAATCCAGCTTTGAACATATATGCGAATTACACACTCAGCGAGTATCCATTAGCCTTCTGCTTCCATCCACTCCGAATCTGAGGGTAGTGACACTTCAGACTCTGAAAGTCGACTGAGAAGTAAAATGACCTTTTTCAATGAATGTAAGATAAAAGAATAAGCAATGAAAGCAGCTTCAAAATATTAAAAATTCGAATAAGATGTCCTTGATATACAGTAAACTCATAACTCATCATCATTTTTCTTAGTTATTTTTTGTGTAACTTGTCGAAAGATGTTATCATAAGATTTG